>CM076578.1:396476319-396726671 GCA_034641835.2 Pinus albicaulis
TTTCCACTATCAAAAATGTAATTCAAACACTCCAACTACTTGATTTTTTGAATTTTTTTTACCGAATTTAGACAAAAAACTACCGTCCAAACTATTCCATACGCTGGATAAACAACTCCAAAACAAAACATACCATATGTCAAATTATTATTTTATTAAATTGTCATTTTTATTATTTAAAATATATTTATAATTTATTGTTAAAAAAAAAAATTAACCACTTAAATCATATAAAATGAACCATTTATATTATACGTACATACTAATTCATTGGAAGGGAAACCAAAAAAAAAAACAAATTGGCAACATAGAGCTTAATCTTAGTGTATAATTAAGATATTGCATCTAAAAAATATTAAATTTTTAATTTTATTTAATTTATTTTTATTTCCTAATAATTAACTAACTGGTAACATGGACCGAAACAACAGCATAATCCGAGTGTATAATTAGCGTACATATTGCATCTACAAAATATTAATTTTTTTAAATTTTTGTTTCATAATAACTAATTAATTAGTTAATATTAATTAGTATAATAACTAATTAATTAGTTAATATTAATTAGTTTTTAAAGATACATCTACATTATTTATTCATTACAATGAATTATGAAAATAAATCATATTAAATAATTTCAAACCTAAACCAAATCATTATAATGCAATTAATTAAAAAAACATTTATCTAAAAATATCCAAAAATATTAAAAATTTTAGATGTGAAAGTAATCTCAAATTGGTAATCTGTGGCTATAAGCTTTATGATGAGCTTGGACACAGACGGCTGTAGAAGCCTACCATGCTGTATGGACGTCAATTCACGGAACCTTTTACGGATGCAAAAGCTGCGGAATTATACTATTCGAATAAAGCATCTCGACTAAAACTGCTAGAAGGTTTTGGAAAAGGGCATCGTAAAAGAAAAGAAGTCGTCAACAGGGTTCTTGTTAGTGATACTTATTAATGTTTGAAAAGGCAGATTTAGTGGAAAATTAAACGTTCTTTGCATTGTTTAGTAATTTAAATATACAAACCAAAAATTTATATTTACTAATAAGTTGTAAGTTAAATGGTTTGAAAAATATGGTTAAATTTTTTTAACTAATGATAATAATAATGTTTAATTATATGAAAGAGTTTTAAAATATAGATTTGGCAACTATTTCTATTTCTATTAAAAGTATGTATATGTATCAGATTTTTTAGGTCTATCAACATAGTGAGAATTCTCTTTTAAATTTGGTAAAAAAAAAAATAAAAAAATCTAATTCTGAGAGTGTTTAAAGGTTTTTTGGGCATCCAAAACTTTGAAGCTTGACAGTTGTAACTAGAATTTTAAAAAAATTATGCTCTACTTTTTCAAAATCCCCTAAAAACCACCTCTTTATAATCAATTAGTTAAATCTAGGACAACACAACACATTTATATTCATGTACATATAGTGGCTTACTACTCAAAATGAGAGAAAGACAAAAGAATTGGATTTGTCACAATGGTTCCCTTTGTTTTTTTGGATGGCGCTTGCTCTAATAGTCAACAACTACTATCATATCATTTTTGGTGGGAAGGAGGGAGGAGCACCAAATACAAAGCAGAAATCATAGCTTTATGGGATGTCCTCTTTACAAAATGGCTCTACATCAACTAACTACATATGTGAGGGACTCAAAATGCATAATAGACTGGGTTAAAAGGGCTATGATCCTGATTCCATTCTCCATTGTTAACAAAGTCGATGAAGTGCATACTTTTAGTGAAACTTACATTTCATCAAATTTCATATAGCCACATCTACACATCTACAGGGAACATAATCACATCTGGGATATGCTATCAAAAAGAGGAATTGAAAAAACTCGGGGGTCATATATTATGCTGCTTTCACACATGACTCCAGGATTAATTGAGACAGTATTTCCACTTCTTAGTCCTTGTTTTTTTTCCAAATGGAATCTTCAGGCATCACACTTCCTGTTCCACTCTACAATCTTTACCTACTGCTAGAACTATTTTGGTACAAGGAACAAGTTTTTGAAAGTTTTGTTAGTTTTTCTGTGGACAATTATTCTGGTTTTTTTTACATAGAATCAAGATAATCATGTATTTTCCTGTTCCACTCTACAGTCTTTACCTACTACTAGAACTATTTAGGCACAAGGAACATGTTTTTGAAAGTTTTGTTAGTTTTTCTATAGACTATTATTCTGGTTTTCTTTGACATAGAATCAAGATAATCATGTATTTTACATGGTGCACCGTTAACACAACATAATTTTTTTTTTGTTAAATAGTACGTGAGCGGTGCGCTATAATGAAATAGAGCATCGGTGCCCTATTTTACATATGGTGCACGGATTAAAAAATATATATTTTTTTAATTTTTTTATCAAACAGTACGTGTGCGGTGCACTAGGATAAGCCAGCGCACTAGTGTGCTAGGTTACGCAGGGCACACCGATTAAAAAATTATGTTTTTTTTTTTAAATTCACACAAGGGCCAACATGGATTGGGATCCGACTATGTATGTCATCTCGTGGGTCGGATGTCATAGGCCTATATATATAGCAATACAAACCCTATAAATCTAAAATGAAAAGCCCTAATTCTGAAATCACAAAAGCAGAAAGAAGCAAGAGAAGAAACAAAAAGAATGAAGGGTTTAGTGTAAAAATGGATTTTTTTCCTCTGAAAATGAGCAAAAAATTGAAATTTTTTACTTACTGCGTAAAAAATACTGCAAAAAATGTAAAAAAAAACAATAAAATTTAATCACAATATTATTTGAAATTCTATGTTACAGGGTTTGAATCACTAGAGGTTTGGAATTCTGATTGTTTGAATACTTTTGTTCGAAAGTATTTCATTGCTCCACAGTGTTCTCATGCTTTCTTGTTCCAGGTATGTCTCCTGCAAATCTCTGGCTAAATTTTTTTGCAAAAATAGTGAAATAATGAAAAGTGTTTAGTATTTAAGGAATTTTTTTATGAAATTAGATTTTCGAAAATATTTTTCTGCCCATTTTTCAATTTATTTCCTTTTTCACTTAAAAAAAATGAAGTTGTGTTTTTTTTATTTGTAGCATTTCGTCACTGGTGTGACAATTAATAACACCACACTAGTGCGTCTGTTAATAACATAGCATCGGTACATAGTAACTAAAACATCACAGGTGCGGTTATCTGTACATAAGCACCGATAACAATAAGTCCATTTTTAAGGCACCAAAATTACTTTTAGGTGTGTGCACTAAAATTTATTATTGATGTTGCTCAAATGCACGAAGAAAATATCATAATTATATCGAATGGACAATTCTTCAAAATCCAACTTGTTCCATAATATTTCTCAAAGTCCATTTCGGACTTCTCCCTATCCATCTTGAGACGTAATATTTACTTCATAAATAATTTTCATTATCTAATTGAATTTATGTTTTTTATCCATATCAATCAGCTTAATTAAATTTATTATGTATACAAATTTGCAGGTTCATGCAAATTCAGAATCGAGTACAGATACACAAAATAATCAAATAGCTCCAAAATGTCGGAAGCTCTTATCAGGAGAAGCATACTGCAAGGCGCATTTGGTAGATTATCATGGACAATCACTTCACCCTGCCAATCGTAACAATATTTCATCTTCTAGCCACAATCGACAATGATGGTAATAATAATTGTTTGGTGTATTAATGTAATTATTAATTTCAACATCAAACAAATTAATCATGCATTGTCAACGTTCTTAATAATTTATATCATAGATTTTGTACTAATCATGTTCAAATATATTTTTTGAAATTATTAGGATTCTAGTGATGATGAACGACCTACCTACTATCTTCCATTGCACCCCACGACAATGTAAAATTGAGAGAAGGTTGAATTAAGAGAAAAAAATCGGAGAGAAACGATACCAAGAATGGTTGAATCAACCACCAATTTAATTTGCACTATGTCCAAATTCGCCAATTAGGAATGACTACAACGATAGTATTTCTTCACAAGCTAGCAATGGAGGCAATCAAATAGAGGTTGGTATGGATAATTACTTAAGGCTAATATTGTTAGATGCATTCCAAAACGATGATCAACTAGGGGATCATGCTCATATCGTTGACACCTTTTTCGAAAGCCTTAAATTTTCTTCCACCACCCCTCTCTTTGGACCTAACAGCCAATCAAATTCTACCTAGTTGGGGACAACGATGTTACTGTAACTTGAAAGCAAAGTTTGGCTTGTCAAATGCATGTTTCTCGGATATTTTGAGGTAAGTTACCATGAATTCCTCCCTTATATAAATTTGAGAAATATAATCACACCATGAACATTAAAAATGGTCAATTTTATGAATGTTCATAATTATATTAGCATTAATGTATATTTAATATTTTCCATGATGATCACCAACTACAGGCTATTCAAAGATAAGGTTCTTCTGAGTGATAATGTTTTTCCCGGTAATTGCAAAGAGGCAAATAAATTGTTGAAAATGTTGGATGTTGAGTACATATCATATCATACATGTCCAAATGATTGTATTATATATAGAGGAGAATATGCAGACAGAGAGACATGTCCAAAATGTGGGCATGACAAGTATGATAAATAAAAAAATAAGGGTAAATCATGTGGTCCTCCTTTTACGATATTGAGGCACATGCCTATAATCCCAAGGATGCAAAGGCTCTTTCATTGTAAAGAATTAGGTATGTTGCAGGGATGGCATGCCTCACACAAAAGTGAGCTGGGAGTTATGTGAATCCCAATTGATTCAATAGCCATGAAGCATATAGAGGATACATGGCCTGAAAAATTCAAGGATGAAGTATGAAGTCTACGACTCAGCATATCCATGGATGGTGTCAACCCATATTCCCTCCAGAACACCAACTATTATGTTTGGCCTGTAGTAGTGATCAATAGCAATATCCCCCCATTGTTTTTCGTGAAGAATGAACATCTTATGTTGGCTCTCATAGTCCCTGGTAGAATACAAGTGAAGAATATGGATGTCTACTTACAACCATTAGTAGATGAATTAAAGGAATTATGGGATGGGATAAATGTATACAATGTATCAAGACTCATCGCAGTAGAGAGGGGTTTTACGTTGTATGGCATATGTGCTTACACGACACATGATTATCCGGGCTTAGGAGTTTTCTCTGATAAATTACATGTTTATTGATTTGTTTATATACGTAATAATATTCTTTCACATATTAGTTATTTAATTCATTGTAATTGTTCTGATCTTCATGATATTCTTTAACGTTCCATGCATATAAATTGCATACAATAATCTTGCAGGCATTGTAACAAAAGGGTATTTTGGATGTAAATGTTGTGGACCTTCTCTGAAAGCTAGATGGTCCAAGGACCTACGAAAGCTAGTGTATGAATTTTCCAAGGTATTCCTCCCAGAAGAACACCCTTACAGAAGAGAAGCATCTGCTTTCAATGGTAAACGAGAGAGAACCTAAAGGCCTCTAATAACGACACCAGCTAAATGGCTTAGAGCATATGAGAGAAAGAAGGAGAAGGATTTCATAGAAATTTTCAATTCAAATGGGGAGCCTATGTTCGATTATCCAAAATTCTTCGACACCTTTGTTGAGAAATTTCCCACTGGGATGAAAAGGAAATATATATTTTATAACCTCCCATATTGGGAGCATCTTAAGATTACCTAATTCTTAGATCCCATGCGTATATTTAAAATTGTTTCATCTTCTTTATGGAGGCACATATCCTTGAAACAAAGTGACACATTGGTTGTTAGGAAATATATTATTACTTCAAAAACTAAAAAGAAACATTGGCCAAGACGATTAGAAAGTACAGGATCAAAGGCAGGCATTGGTCCTTATAATTCATGGTATTTAAAAGAAGGTGATGTCCCATGGATTTAAAAAAAATATGATTTTTCTTTGTCAAATAAAGTTATAATGGATGTGAGGGTGTCATCTTCATACGGGTCTTCATTATGACGTTGCTTCACTGTGGATGACCATTTGTCGGGGTTGAAATTGCATGGCCATTTGAATCTTCTAAGAGTATGTATAATGTCAAAAGCATGATTTTATTATTTGTTATATTAATAAATCTTATCCCATGCAGGGATCATAAAACATAACTATTTTTGTATATTACTGCACGTGTTTATAACTTTGCAGTGTCATTATCCTTTGTTCATGCATGGGTGTGTGAAACATGAATTCCCTCAAGACCTAGGACATGCCATATTTAAATTATATGCATTTATACGTTGGATCACGTCAAAGGAGATTCACGTGGCTAGCATTCCACGATGGCGTCAAGAGATAGTTGAGATTGTTTGTATGTTTGAGAAGGAACTACAGACGAGTTTCATGAACTTACAGGTTCATCTTCTAATCCACTTAGTAGATGAGGCTGAATTAGTTGGGGTGGTTTCTTATCGTTGGATGTTCTTCTTAGAGACGTACATGAAGAAATTGAAAGATTCTGTTCAACAAAGGGAAAAACCCGAGGGGTTTATGGTAGAGGGGTACATATTGTATGATTCTTTCTATTATGCCAGTGAGAACATTAAGCAGATTGACAAAAGACCAGGTGCGGTGATTTGGGATGATGAAAGGGATGAAGACGAAAGAGAAGGGGAGTTGCTCTAAACGAATGGAAAAAGCGCTTGATAAAGAGTAAGAGACTTATAATTTTTCAAATTTACACAAAGTAAATATTCGTGTTGAACTTCAATATAATGTATATGTTTATCTCTATGTACTATATAATGTTAATTTGATTTCATCAACAAATGCAGAAATTGAAGCAATCAATAAATTCGTTCTTTACAATTCTAAAACGACATAACTGTGGGTCGCATTGTACGAAAAAAAAAAGGATGAAATGGGATATTGACAGAAAATAATTCAGATAGTTGAATGGTAGAAGTGTGCCTTATCCCAATCATTTAAAAGAAAATATGCCAAAAATATGCCCCAACAGTTGGGTTGCTAACCAAGTTAGAGAGAAAGACGGTTCAATCGGTCGTTACTTGTGTGCTGAAGAGGATGCGCTAAATGTAGGGATTGGGTGCAGCAACTCGGTAATAAACTATTTAATTTATATGTACATTTGAAACTTAATAATGCACCTTTCAAATGTAATTACATTTACATTTCATATTTTAACTGTTGGGTTATTCTAAGACACATGACACTATGATTTTTTAACTTTTTTATAGGTGCATTTGTTCCCATCCATGTGGGCATATGGACACCATTTTCACACAGAAAATGTCGATGATGGACACATCACACAAGAATGTGGAGTGGAAGTCGAGTTCGATAAATCTAGTCAGTCTAGCCACTGTGATCAAAACCTAGTACGAGGGACATTAGGTTACGTTGGAAAGATACAAGAGATCATTGAAGCAGATTTATCTTCTTTCCAATGTGTTATTTTTAGGTTCAAGTGGAGGGACACCTTTGATCGGAATAATGTAAGGGAAGATCGCGATAGTAGGCTAATATGTATCAACTCTGGAAAGATGTTGGATGAAGCTAAGGTGCCCTATGTTTTCCCCAAACACTGCAGCCATGTGTTTTTTTATCGATATATCTTGGATAGGGATTGGTGGTTTGTACTGAGACATGACCATAGATCAAAACATATTTTGAGAACAATAGTGTTATCATGCCATGCAAGCTAGAAGATAATGAGGGTGATCATGAGATCCGAGAGTGATATGGTACATGTTTTACTTCATCAATATTTATACTTTTTAAGATGGGTTTTATAAAGAAGAGGGCTTAACTATCTTATAACTTATAAGCTAACTCTTTTTTTTGAAACATTATAATATGTATTTTGAATTAATTGGTAATTTTCATTGTGTTAATGTTAAAATCAATATTTCACTTGATAATTTGCAATTATGTTGATCTCAAAAACAATGATGTACTGTATAAAGTTATTTTTTTGTATGTAAGATTATAATAAAATAATGATAATTCTAAAGTACATGAATTTATTTGCATTATTTTCTAAACTTTATTATCTTACAAAAATTCATACTATTCTAGATTTATTATTTTACAATTATATAAAATTTTATAAATTTAAAAATTTAAAAATTTTAATAAAATCATTTCACATTAATACAATTAAATTTTTACAAATATTTTACATACAATTAAAATTAAAGTTACAATTACAATTTTACAATTTCACATACAATTACAATTAAAATTACAATTACAATTTTAGAATTTTATAGACAATTACAATTACAATCATTTCACAATGATACAATTAAAATTTACAAATATTTTACATACAATTAGAATTAGAATTAGAATTTTACAATTTTACATATATACAATTACAATTACAATCATTTCACAATAAATTGAATATTACAATTACGTCAATTAAAATTTTACAAATGTTTTTTATACAATTACAATTAAAATTGCGATTACGAATACAATTACAATTTTAGAATTTTACATACCATTAGAATTAGCATTACAATTTTACAATTTTACATATATACAATTAAAATTTCAATTACAATCATTTCACAATAAATTAAATATTACAATTACAATTAAAATTTTACAAATATTTTACATACAATTACAAGTAAAATATTACAAATATTTTACATACAATTACAATTAAAATTAAAATTGCAATCATTTCACAATAAATTAAATATTACAATTACAATTAAAATTTTACAAATATTTTACATACAATTACAATTACAAATACAAATACAATCATGACATAATATTTAATAAATATCGCAGTCATTTAATATCAAATTAATTAATATACATCATGATCATGATAACCATCATACAAACATCATATTCGACTAGAAAGCATTCAAATTTGCTAACATCATCATTGATCATGATTATCTAACAAAACAAAATTAGCATTGTATAACATCATCACAACACAAACATCAAATATACATATTATGTCAAATAACTGCTATCACATACACATCATGATGATCACCAACATGTAAATTAAGCACAAATGCAACATGAACATAAAATACATGGACCATATATATATATATATAATGTCAAAAATATACCTACGTCGACCGACCCTCCTCGCCCACGCCACTAATCTGGTAGCTCCAATGATATGTCGCATCAAGGTCAACATATCACCCAGAATGCCTCTCCATATCTTTGTTTTCCTATCATCAAACTGTATCTCTCTAATAGTTACCGGCCTGACTCCCTCCTCCGTTAGGAGTCGACAGAGATGGTTGCCCAAATCCATCCTAAATCGAGTGTCAGGCCTATGCCTCATACCCGCTGGTATCTGTGCCTGATCATGAGGACCAGGTCTATCATTGGCCTGATCCTCCACTTCTTCCATCTCCTGTTCAGTAGGATCTACACCAGGATCATTTGGTGGTGGTGGCATCTCATCGCCAAAAAATGACCCAATATCTACAAAATATATATAATTACACGCAATAATTAGACAATTTCATTAAAAAATGTAATAAAACAAGTTAAATAACATGTTAGAATAAATTTAAAGAAAACACTAATATTACATCTCTCATCCGACAACTCATCATCTATGAAGAGGATGTTCACACACCCTCGTCAATCCAAACTAGCATATGAACATGGAACCAGAACGAAGGCATGATAATAAACATTGGATAACAACTCAAGTGCTTCATGAGATATGTTGGCGGAAAAGTTAGACTTGCCCCTCTTGGGCATCATCTAGCCCCACATCTCCATCCATACGTGCAATATCAGTCTACAAGGTTTGCGAGAAAAAGTAGGCCTCATCTTTGGAAACCTATCAGAAAATAAGCAAAATAAATCTAAAGCAAAAGGGAAGTTCACCCTCCCATGTGCCTAAGCACGACATCTATCTAATGCTGTACAAAACAGTCACAAAAAAATCACCGACCACCTCACAAGTTGTGGTGCCTCTATTAAAGAATCAACATAAAATAAAAGCGAGTGACTCATGCATTGCCCATCAATGGTATGGTGTGTAATGGTTTTTAGTAGTAGTAAGAGGCACCTCACCTCCTCTACACAAAACGAAGCAATACATAACTGACCACCGGAGACTTGAAAGTATGCAAGAGAAAGTATATCAGTGCAAATGTATCTGTGGGAGTACACCAACTGACTCCTTGTTGCATAGCCATCGAGGACCTCTGGGAACGAGGGAAAATCATGCCCTCTCCTAGATAGGTCAGTAATAAAATATATCTCCTCCTGAGTGGGTGCGTACCACTGGTTAGGACCAGCTCGGAAAGCCTGTTGGTGGGCATCCCACTTGAAGATGAGTTGAACCAATAACCCATTATGGCCCTTCATGGATGTAGCCTCCTCATAGAACATGAGGAGGCATACCTCCCTTAGTAGAAATTGGGTGGCTACCGTAATAGGGAGAGGGTACATAAGTCTCTCTCTCTCTCATGCCTCCCACAGGAAAACCACGTTATACTAGTCTGCCATATGTTATTGTTGTTCCCTTTCTTCTCTCCTTTGAAGTGGCTGAATGATTCATATATTATATACATTATTTTTATTAAATGAGACATGTATTTAAATATATATATATATATATATAATTTTTTGAAAAATTAAAAAAAACAGTCGGTGCGCCCAAAAAAATAGTCATGCATCGGTACCTGTGTGTTTGTTTTTATCATGCATCATCCTCGATGCACATGGAAATTTGCAAAGCACCGCAAAACATGAAATTTACTTTCTCCTGTGGTGTGTTGACGAACCTATCCACTCTGGGGTAGATAGTTAGGTCAATGCACAACCCAACATAAATTCATTATCAATGGTGTGGTCCTGTAAATGACCACACTGTTGACTATGTACCAGTGTCAGGAGGGCGATGCACTGTCCAAACTATTCACCCCGGGGTGGATAGTTTCGCCAGCGCACCACCCTCCTGACACTGGTACATGGTCAATGTTGCAGTTGTTTAAACGATCGTATCGTTGACCATGTATTGATGTCAAGGAGGGCAGTGTGCTGACCAAATATGCACCCCGAGGCAGATAGTTTAGTTAGCACACCACCCTATTGACATCAGTACATGGTCAATAGTGAGGTAATTTAAATGACTGCACCATTGAATATCTACTAGTGTCCGAAGGGCGGTGTGCTAACCAAACTATCAGTTGCGAGGCAAATAGTTTAGTCATCGTACCGCCCTCCTGACATTGGAAAATAGTCAATGGTGTGGTAATTTAATCGACCACACCGCATCGCCATATTAGATTCTAAAAAATAACAATGTGTGTTTTTGGTACTGTATTGAACCCGGTGTGGTTTCTGTTAGCACTATTTGTGGTGTGGTCTATAAATTTACAGGCATCAGCGCGAACAGTGCAAGTCAAATGGCTGGATCGCACCTTGCAGGATTTTTTTTTTTAAATGGTAAATTCTAATTTATTTTAACAAATGTAATCCTCTTAAAAGTTTAATTATTGAGAAATAAGTAAAATACTTGTACATTTGGGCATCGAGGAGGCATATTTGCTAAATAATTTGTAAAACTATATTTTCCCACCATTTTGTAAAATTTGAACTCGAGAAGGTGGGAAATGGATGGAAAGAGTACATGCAATGGGAGCACTGATGGCAGGGTGCCTCACACAAGGGAAACTTGCACCGATGCTTGAGATCTCTAGAGCACTGAAGAAGGGAAAATGCAGATTTTTTTGGTGGTAATTTTTTTTAAACCCTGTTTCGGTGTGCGGTTTTTTGAGGTCCACTAGGAAGTTTATGCCTAGCACACCGGGCCTATTTCTATTTGGGTGCAGGGTTTTAAGATGCATCGAGCCTATTTCTGAGTAGCGCACTTGTGTGCTACGATAATGAGACACACCGGGTGGGTTTATATGAAGAACATGGTGCCTTGGTGTGCCAATTTGTAGTATGCACCAGTGCTTTGTGAGTTAAACACACCAGTGCGGTTTATGATTAGAAACGTACTAGATAAAAAAACATCTGCAAAAACCTCCACCCTCCAAACTCTTCTAGAGACATCTGCTACAAATGGATATCTGGACTATTTTTATAAGGGGTTCCTCAAAAACATCCCCTAGAGGGCCTTTTCCATGTAGTGACTTATACACGTCATCGATAGAGAATGAGAGTTATTACTATAACTAACAATTATGTGGAGAAAATGGCATTTGATGCTCCTCCCACCATTTCCAAAGTCAGAAATACCTAATAACTCAGGGGGGAATTACCAGTTGACCTAATAGAACGAGCCTTAAGAAAAAACCAAACATACTAGAAACAACCGAAGAGGCATGGACACACATAAGTAAAAGAAACTAATGTCATTTAATTGGCTGTTCGGTGTGAAGCTATGTAATCAATGGCAAGAAGGAATGAATTAATTTTATCGGCTTATATGGAATCTCCATTGCAAACTCCTCCAACGCCATCACGATATTGATGTAATATAAGTTGTCCAACCCTAAATCCTTTTGAAATTTCATGTTAGGATTAATCTTGGAAGGATCATTCTTCGGGAATAACTTGCTCTGTGACTTCATCCTTTTCCAAAAATTTGTCTTTGTTGTCCTCAAATGATATTGAATGGCTACCATTACTCTCGGACCTATTGAAACAACTAATTAACTCTTGCATGAAGAATTTGGTTGAAATTAGAGAGTCAGTTAACTACGTGTTGGGTCAAGTCGAGTTAAGTGATAGTCAAATTTAGTGTGTGGTTGCATGTCAATTTATATTAGGTGAGGGCCTAGTTGGAAAAAGTTAAATACCGTTCACCATGTTCATTGTAATCAATCAAGTTTGTGTGATCAATAGAATAGTCGTAGCTGATGTGTTTTGTGTGTTAAATTTTTGTTTTATCTCCTCTTCCTTTCCAAAAAAATTGGTGTTAGAGCCGAGCAAGGATCACATATATGTGGATCCAGTCAAGAAGAGAGGAAAGTATGGAAGATCGGTAATTTTTTAAAAGTTTTCAAATAGAAAAATTGTAGAACAGTTAAGTTATGCAGAAAATTTGTGGCTTAATTAAAGAAAATTGACCACCGCATCTCCTATCAGTGATAAACTGTGTTGACTTGTGTGAAATTACGATTTTAAGTTTTGGAGCAGTTCACTGCTGCCCTGACCTATCGAAAAAAGTGTTTATGTATTAAAATTGTAATTTAAAACGGTGGCTATAAGTTGATGTATTATGATCATATGCTTTGAAAAGGAGTCACGTGGATCAACTATTGATTCATAAAAGACTTTGTTAAACATTTATTTAAATTTCAAAGGCTTTTATATAAGTGGATAAACGTTTTAAAATACGAGTGGTTTAGAAGGTATTTAAGAATGTTTTTTTTTATATAAAATATATAATAATAAAGGGCTATTTATAAGGGCCTCATAAAGTTTTATAAAAGGAAGGTTTAAAAAAAAGGGTTTTTTATATAAAGTTAAAAAAAAAAAAATTATAAAAAGGAAGATTTTTTTTAATAAAGATGGCAACAGCGAGTTTCCAGCCACAATTTTCTCCTTTCATAGAGAAGGATTATGATGTGTGGGCCATTAAGATGGAAAGAATTATGAATGCACATAATCTTTGGGATCATTTCCAATTTCAATTTTCATAACTAAAGGGTGAAGCAAAAGAACAAGCTCTCACTAATGCACAAAGGGAACAATGGAAGAAATAAAAAAGGGATAATGCACAAGCGTTGTAGCTTATCCAGTAGGGAATGGGCCAAGAAATGTTCCAGAAGATTATGGTCACGCCTTCAGCAAAGAAAGCATGGGAGACCTGGGAAACAAGCTATAAAGGTATGAAAAAAGTCATTATTGTTAAGTTACAGAATACTAGAAGAGTTTTTGAAAGTTTGCAGATGAAAAAGACAAAGGACATCGATTCTTTCATGAATCAAGTCACGATTTTCATAAATCAGTTAAAAATTTATGGTGAATAGATTAAAGTGAAACAATATTTAAGAAGGTTCTCAGATCTTTTTCTACGAAATTTGATGTTGTAGTAGCAACCATAGAAGAAGCCATGGATTTGGCAACACTAAAACTTGGTGAGTTGATGGTATCACTTTTATCACATGAGGCAAAGATAGACAAAAATAAACAATTTACTTTAGAAACTACTTTTAAAATCCAGGTTTATATTTCAAGAGATAGAGGTCGAGGCAGAAGTAGATCGAGAAGCAGAGGATGAGGCGAAATACATGGTGGTCAAAGATATGGCCGATAAGAGCATGAAAATGAAAGTGGAAGCAACTACAGAAGCTTCAACAATAATCAAAGAGTTGAAAAATCAAAGGTGATATGTTATTATTGCAATAAATTTGGTCACTATGCTTGTGATTGCAGGAAGATGATAGCTGATCAAGGAAACTAGAGAGTTAATTTTACTACAGAGAACACTAACTCCATATTCCTAGCTTGAAATACCATGCATGAACCTTCTGATAATTTGTGGCTATTAAATAGTGGTAGCAGTAACCACATGACAGGAAACAAGAATTTGGTTACAAATGTGGATCAATAGGTGAAGATAGAGGTAGAGTTGGGGACTGAAAATATTGTGGATGTAGATGGAAAAGGAGCGGTCAACATAATTACCAAGAAAGGTGTGCCAAAGACAATTTCAGAGGTATATTATGTTGTTGGTCTCAAACATAATTTGATAAGTATTAGTCAATTAACATGGAAAGGATACATAGTTATTTTTCAAGGTCAAGAGTATGTTACTTATGAAAATCCCTCAAGAAAGAAGTTGATAGAAAAGGTGCAGATGAAGAGGAACAAAATCTTTCCTCTAATTTCGAATTACACTAATAAGGTCAGTTCTTTTATAGTTGCATGCTTTAAATCTTATTGGTTATGGAAATTTTGGTTTAGACACTTGCACTTTTCTGGTTTAAGATTGTTGTAGCAGAAATAGATGGTTGAAGGATTGCCTCCCACCAAACAACCTCTTAGTACTTGTGAGTGTTGCATCTTGGGAAACCTACATCATGAAAGTTTCTAAAGGTAGTTGCATAGAGATAAAATTAGCCACTTGAGTTGGTGAATACAGACTTGTGTAGACCTATGAGGTCACACTTGATTGGTGGAAGTTATTATTTCCTCACTTTTATTGATGATTATAACAGAAAGAGTTGGGTTTACTTCTTGAAGAAGAAGTCTATGAAAAGTTTGAAAAGTTAAAATAATTCAAAGCCTTAGCAGAGAACCAAAGTGATCGACATATTAAGCTATTGAGGTCAGTTTGTGGTGGAGAATATGATTCAAAGGCATTCCATGATTTCTCCAAACAACATGCAATCAAAAAACAATTTACAACTAGATACACACCCCGAAATAATGGCACAGCAGAGAGAAAGAAAATAACCATTATGGATATGGAAAGGATCATGTTGAAATCAAGAAAATGATCTAATGAGTATTCATAAGAATAATTTCCATCTACTATTTATATGATAATTAGATTCCCTACAAAGAGTGTGATGAACAGGGTACCAGAAGAAGCATGTTCAGGTATGTCTTGCAGTGTATCTCATCTCAGAATGTTTGGATGTGTAACTTATGCACATGTGCCAAAATAACTAAGAGGCAAGTTGGATGATAAAAATGAAAAATGAATATTTACTAGTTATAGTAAGCAGTCAAAGGCTTACAAATTATATAACCATGTCACCAAGAAGACCATAATCAACAGAGATGTTTTGTTCAAAGAACAAGAGTCGTGGAATGGGATTGTAGACAAAAAATTTGATTCACAATTGCAACTGATGGAAGAAGATGAAATAGTAGAAAAGGAGTAGTAAGAATCACAAGTGAAGACACCGAACAGACTCGCGCCAACAAGGACTCCAAGATTTTTAAAGTAGCAAGGATCTTCAAGGAGATGAACATACCATAATTTTCCTAGTATCCAATTAGTTGATGAATCAAACAATGGTAAGAGAAAGATGAGAAATTTGAAAGATATTTATGGTGGTTTGGATGTTAGTTCAAATTTTTCATTATTTTCATTCTAGACTTCTTCGTTTGAAAAAGAAATCAAAGATGAAAATTTGGTGCAAGCCATGGATGAAGAAATTGAAGCTATTTAAAAGAATTATACATGGGGTTTGGTTAATTTTCCAAATGATAAAACCCTCATTGGTGCGAAGTGGGTGTAAAATAAAAAGTTGAATGCGAAAGGTGAGATTGACAAATTTAAAGCAGGACTTGTAGAAAAAGGATTCTTACAGCAACCAGGAATATATTTTGGAGAAACGTTTGCTCTAGTTGCCATAATGGATAATGTAAGAGAATTTATAGCCACAAAAACTCACAATGAGTGAAAAATATATTAGATGGATGTGAAATCAACATTCTTGAATGGATTTCTAGAAAAATAAATTTATCTTCAGCAGCCTCGAGGTTATGAAGTTGAAGGTAAAGAAGATAAAGTTTACAAGTTGAAAAAAGCGCTCTATGGACTGAAGTAAGCACCTAGAGCATGGTATATCAGAATCAACAAGTACATGATTATGAATGGATTTTTTAGAAGCAACCTTGTGCTTACCATGTACACAATGGTAAATGAGCATGGAAACAATTTTATTTTTCACTTATATGTTGATGACATGATTTTTACAGGTGATATTTAGTTAGATGAATTTAAAGAAGTCATGATGAAATAATTTGGTCTCATGAAATAATTTCTTGGCATAGAAGTTTAGCAATCTAAAAATGGAATTTTATTTGCCAAAATAAATCTTCTAGATATTTTTTGAAAAGATTCAGGATGGAGAATTTCAAACCTATCCCTACACCAGTTGTAATATGTACAAAGTTAAGCAAGGATGATGAAGGATAAGATGTCAATCGAACTCTATTCAAAAGGTTGGATGGAAGCCTCATGTATCTCATAGCTACAAGACCGAGTATTATTCAAGGAGTGAGTTTGATTTCCATATTTATGGATACTCGAACAGACACACATTGGAGCGCAAGAAAAAGAATTCTAGGATACATAGTAGGAACTAGATATTATGGCATAATGTATGCAAGTACAGAAAAGAAGGATTTGATTGGATATACATACATTTATTTTTCACGCAATTTGGATGATGGGAAGAGCACTTCCAGCTATGTGCTCCATCTTGGTTCAGGTGCAATTTCATGGGCATCTAAGAAGCAATATATTGTGACACTATGATAAGTAGAAGTATAATATGTAGCAACAACATCAGCAACATGTAAAACATTGTGGTTAATAAGAGTATTGGATAGACTCAAGTACAAACAACAAGGATCAACAACAATATATTGCGACAACACCTTAGCAATTGCACTATCCAAGAATAATGTGTTTCATCAAAAGATAAAGCATATTGATACTAGATATAATTTTATTAGAGAACTTGTGAGAAATGGATAAATTCACTTGAAGATTTGTAAATCTAATCATGAAATCAATGATAGATTTACTAAGTCATTAGCATAAGATGTGTTTGAGTTTCACAAAAGAAACTAGGGTGTTGTAAGCCTAGTTGAGAAATAGACGAGTAAGCATGTTTGAATTTTCATGATTCATGTCCTAGTTTAGCGGTCGTAATTAAGGGGGGTGTTAAAACAACTAATTAACTCTTGCATGAAGAAGTTTGTTAAAATTAGAGAGTTAGATAATTGTATGTTGAGTCAATTCGAGTTAAGTGATAGTCAAATTTAGTGTGTGGTTTCCTCTCAAGTTATATTAGGCAAGTCGCTAGTTGGAAAAGGTTAAATACCATTCACGAGATTCATTGTAATCAATCAGATTTGTGTGATCAATAGAAGAGATGAACCTCATGTGTTTTTTATGTTATATTTGTGTTTTATCTCCTCTACCTTTCTAAAAAGACCACATCCCACAAATTTCAATACAGGTGACTACAGGTAAGCCTTTGTTGTTAACCTTAACCCTAATGGAATTGAGGAGAGAATTTCCAAACCAAGGCCATTTCTTCGCATTGAAATATGTCAAAGAGCCCATGCTCGCCCCACCACTTCTTGAAAACCTAGATAATAAAAAGTATGAAATGTTTAAGAGGAAACAAATTGTTTAAAACGAAAATATTTAAAACAGAATTAAAAAGTTGAAGATAAAATAAATCTCACATCCAAAAAAAAAACCTAAGCTAAATGATTTAAAACAAAATGTTTCTTTTATCTTAAAAAAATTGTAAAATGCCCCTCCATGTAGTAGTGCCATACAATAGTGCCATATATGAAACTGTAGAACTACGCTAGACATTCTGTTTGCCATGCAATAAATTCCCATTTGAAATCTCCATTTGCTGCAAACACAAACATATTATACCCTGTGCATAAAAGTTAAAACTTATTAGTCCTTTCCAATAGGCAAGGGACTATTGCAATCGATATTTTTCACTAGTATTAATTGCCTAAAAAATTTTCAGTATTAAACCTAAAGTTTTTGGCAGAATTTCCCTTTCTGCTTTTTTAATATCCTATCAATTACTCACACAATGATTTCTAGCCAATGACTATTTTTGTGGTCTTATTGGCCTCTTCCCGAGGAAGAGGATTCAATTTATTAGGCTAAAAAGAAATAGAAGCTAAAAATACTGTTATAGGAATTCATGGTCGATTAATGCTAGCATTAATCGACTAGCATTAGATGTTTGGAAACTCTTTAAATTTGGATCAACTCGTTGCTCGCTCATTAAATTCCTATGCGATGTTATTTTAGTAACCCATATGCTATAATGCCCATTTAAAATAATTAATATAATTGGTGCATGTTATTTCGGTGCCAAGTGGTGCCAGGTGCTGCGGTGTTTGTGCAGGCTTCTCCCACAGCTACCAATTTGATGTTTATCCCTTATCCCATGTTTGAGCGCAGCTGTTTATCCCTTATCCCATATTTGAAGGTATGTTCAAAGAGCGAGGCTACAGGGAAAATTTTAAGAACCCACCCTAAATTTATATATATAATAAATAGGAAAATCCCCATGATACATAAGAAAAATGGAAGGTGATTTTATTAATAATATGATATGTATATATAATTTTTTGGCGAATATCTCACGAGATTATATTATCTTGTAAAATCATGGCGAATCACCAATACAAATGGAAAATCACTACTACAAAATAGTGAATCGTTGTCTAGTGGAGTTCGGAGTGTTGGTTCCAATGAAGATATGGTAGTTGAACCAGGAGTAGAAGGAAGAGAACCACCGAGACCAAGCATGCCGCATGGTGACTCGTGAGGGAAGTAGTTCTCGTGTAGTTTGGAAAACGCATTCTTCTAGTTCTGCTAAGCATAGTGTTGTTGCTCATGCTACTACTAGCACTGATATTGAGGTTGGAGAAGAGTTTGAGGAAGCATGGAAGGTAGCAGTGGTGGAGAATTACAAAGAGTACCCCATGATGGGCTCCATTTTTCCCTTTGGTATTTGTGTCTGCAAGATCTTCTGTCCATTGAACCAACAATTAACCATTCAACCAACAATCAACTTGACTGAGTTGATTAGGTTCGAGTCAACTTAGACTAATATACAAAACTATGCTTTGCACTATCCCATATTTATCACACTAATGCTACACAACATTGTTCATTTGCACCCAACTCTCATGCATGCACACAAAATTTTCATTAACATCTATAACCCTAACCAAGTGAGAATTGATCAACAATTTGCACCAAAGTTTGTTAGTGTTGAAAGTTCATAAGAAATTTAGATCCATGGTACCTTAAATAAATTTTGAAATAACCTCCACAAATTCGACCACAATAGAGAAAACTTGTGATAAATTTTAAACCTACAGAAATTAGGATTCATGTTCCTAGGAATGATCATAAGAAGTAGTTGGCATATAGGTCGATTTTTTAGCCTTGACACATTGATAATGTAATGGCTTAGGTCAAAACTTACACATTGAAAAGTCATCAATGAAGAGAAGACAAGATCATTATGAAACACATACTCCAAACTTCCCACCAAATTCTACTTAGTTGTCCGCAACTCAGCTATACATAATCTTATAGTAAATAAAAATTCTACAAAGCCTTCTTCACATAGCTAATAAATGGCCATTGGAAGAGCACCCCTTATATAATAGTAATAGTAGAAATCAATAGATTATTTCATATTGAACTTCATAGCCATAGCGCTCCTATGTATTGTATGATGTATTCAACTTGCATTATCAAATATAGATAAAATCATACTTTTGATTGATCCATTTAAAACATACTTGTGCACAATGTTGAATGCAAGCTGTTAGCTTTAAGGAGCAGGTAAGCCTTGCTTTAATGTAATGATCTGTAAAATAATGGAACATAGACTAATTTCATTTAGATGTAGGTAACCCTCTGAATGTAGACCATTCCTTGAAAAACATTTTTATTGATGAGGAATTTAATACAATATTCAATTTTCGAGCTAAAAATATTATTTCTATAGATTTGTGTATGGGGTAAACAATAAATAAAAAATTTAACTATCCTTGGGGTGGTCAATATTTATAAATTTTATTTATACTTGCTTTACCATGTATATCATATACCTATCAATCACAAACATGAAAAGCTGTGGAATTCATAGTGATGATCTACTCTAGAAACACATACAACCTTTATTATTACCAATATTAACTTTTATATAGTAGCACATATGTAGATAAAATTTCCATCTTCCAAAGAGACAAACTTTCTTCTCCAACATGATGGCACATTCTTAACTACTGAAATTTTTGATTGCTGAATGTAAGAAAGCTTTCTAAGTACATCTAATCTACTGCGAGGCTCGAACTCCTAGACTATGTTCTTTTTTACCATATATCTATAGGCTGTAGCCTTATTCTTGTTTGAAGAGGAGTTGTCTATTATCAGAACTACCTTCCCTGCCTCTGATGCCTTGAAGGAATTGCAAATTGACTCATCAGATGAAGACAACTTTATGTTCTTGTCAATTAGAGTTGAATACTTTCCTATGCACTCAACACAAACTTTGACCGATAGGAAACATCCCACCCACCAGCTATGAGGTCCCACAAAATTGTTGCTCCCACCTGAACAACAGACAACTTGAATGTGACAATTCAAAAACAAAGAAAAATCCCAATCGCATATATATTGAGGATGAACTCAATCTCAAATCCAAAACCCATAAAATTTATATCCAGAACTAAAAATCATCAAATTTGGAAGTATATTGGAAACAAAACCCAGACAAAAGAGCTAAATTTGAATGCAGGAACTGACACAAAATCTGCAAACTTGAGCAATTTTTGACGTACATTATTTTGTTTGACAAAATAGATCAGGGAAGAAAGGCCTCAAGGAAGATCACACTAGACTAGGGGTAAGTAAAAACCACCAAGGTGAAGCATGGGAACAAGAATACAACAAAAAATGATCTATAATTTTTTTCAATTAGTGATCCATCCATAGGACAAAATTTTTCTCCTAGGGTTTACCCACTTGGGTGTGTAACAAAGCCCATCAAATAGTTTATGAAGTTGTTGACCATTCTCCTCTAAGAGTGAAAATAAAATGACATAGGAGTGATAGAGGAAAGAGAGATATTTGGTGTAGAGGATTTTGGACACCCTTAATATTCTCATTAACCTGAAGAATACCAGAAGTTAGAGATATGTTTTCAAAGCAACAATAAATTTAAAGTGGCCATTCGAGGATATGATAGTTGCTCAGGTGAAAGAGAATTTGGAAAGGATCAAGAAGATAGTAAAGATATGAATTTTTGGCACAAATTCTACCACAGAAGCTCAAAAATAATAATGGACACTGGTAGGGATTGAATAGGAACTCCTAGCATCAGGGAAGAAGCCACAAGCAGTTATCATTAAAAGAGAAATCATCCTAACTACTGCCCTCTAGATTTCTCAACATTTTCTACCCGTCTGATGTTTGGTCAGACAGAAAGCCTATGGCTTGCCAGTTGTGGTTCTATTATTTTATTGAGAAACAACTCTGTACATTTAAAACAATAATAAAAAGAAGATTTCAATTATAAAAAAGAACAAACTCTTGATTTTTTAATGCTCAGTGTCTTTCTTATTCTTTAACTTGAATACAGTGTGACTATTGTCAGAATATTCTGCTAAATATGAACATAGGATGCATCACTGCTAAAATGTTCCAGCTAAGGTGAATGATAGCCTTTCATGTTTGACTTTCCGATTGTTTGGACTCTTGAGGGGAAAGATTGGAGAGGCAGGGGTCAGTCTTGGTTCAAGAGAGACAACTGGGAATTGGATTGCATATTTACTCTGTGATATTATAATTTATAGATGAGACTAGACAAATAGACATCCTCGAAGGCTTCGTGTTGCTCTATAGACTTTCAAAAGGCTCTTGGCACTGCACTGTTCCCAGGAATTTACCCATCAAGCAGCTTCGTGTCCTTGGACTACTTGAGGACATTGTTTCTGGTGTGATGCAGCTTTATGATAGAATGATTGGCAGTTTTTGCGATTACTGCAGATTTTCTGAAGGTATAACGAGTATTGGGGGTGTCAAGTGGGTGTGTGTTCTCTCTTCCAGACTAGTTGGGATCTACATTGATTACCAACAATTCATCAGGGAATTTACTCAATCTCAGGATAGTTTCCTACTTCATTAGATCCTAGTTTCATTCCTTTCATTTGTAGATGTTGTTGTATAATTGGCCTCCACTCTAGAGGGGTCATAGAGTCAACTCGGTGCATTGGATAGATTTTACAATAATTGATAACAGACAATTAACCTTGAGAAATTATGATCTCTAATACCACCAAAGAGGCCCTCTCCAAGTATATCATTTTCCCTTTTTGTGGAAGTTAATGGAGATTACCACATTTTATGCTTAGGGGTCGAAAACCATTATTTTTCGAATACTGAGAATGAATTAAAATGGATGTTATATTTTGCATAGTGATCATCAAAAGAATGGATGTTATATTTTGGATAGTGATAGTCAAAATCAATCTTGTGTTTCATGCTTGTATTGAAAATGAATGTTGTATTTGAGGCAATAATGATAAGTAGTTCTACCAAGGAAGCCATCTCAATCTCATCCTTTTATTATGTATTCCTCTGCAGCTGTACTTATGTAATTACAACAGGTGGCCCATTAAATTGCAAACCTATCTGAAATGAATAATGTTCAGTGCCATACAGGAGATTTTAATAAACATAAAGTTTTATGAAGCCTTCAATATAACAGTCTTTCTATATTTCGAAAACCAGGCTCATATTCTGTCAACTTAAAATGTTACTTGCATTAACAAAATAGAAGGATAGCTATTGTAGAAAGCAGAAACTGCTTGCAAAATACTCTGCCAACCGTGTGGTGGCTAATGTCGACCTTTATGTAACAAAGATAAGCATTGAAAGATCGGTAGACTAGACACAATTTTTTGGATTACAGGCTAATGAGATTGCCTAATACATCAACACTTAATTGTGACCTCAGGTGTTTCAATATTAAAAATGATTTCTAACATAGACAATTGAATTGATTTTATTGTTTATATACTATTGTTATTTAATTGAAATTGTAGTAGGATTCAATTATGGCATCTGCAAGATACTCGCATTTGGATAAAGGCAGCCCAGCCAAGGAGATACGCCCATCCTTTGTCAGGTAGACATGCCACTTCTTTGTCATGTTCTCACTTTGTTCGAATTGAAAAGCTGTATTAGGGAAAGAAACAGTAAAACCAACACTGATTTAAAAAGCTGCAATTCTGAAATGGTGAAAATTTATCGAACATTTTCTTATGGCGTCGTCTACCCAGCCTTCAAATTTGCCTAGACGACCAAAAATGGTTGGAACTCGGTAAAAAAAATTCAAAAAATCTGACAGTAGGAATGTTTGAATGAGCTTTTAAGGGTGGAAATGGATTGAACACCATCAAAAAGTTTTAAGGGTGGAAATGGATTGAACACCATCAAAAATTCCTGGGACACCCAAAATCTTTAAGTTTGACAACTGTAACCTGGATTTACAAAAATTATTGCTAGATTTTATCAAAATCCGGTAAGAATTTCCATAATTTATAGAAAAATTTGAAAGCTAGATAGACTACGGCCTTTTCTACCTGAGCCTTGTTAAGACCTGTGAAGGAAAACATGCCAATCTGTCTGAGGAAAAAGGACCAATATTTCCCATTCTTATCCTTTACAAAAATATTATCATACAATCGCTGCCTCACACCCTTGATTCTTCCAGACATAAGTTCCATTTCTGATTTCCATTCATCAAACATGGCAGTATCGCCTACAACATTTGCCATAATTTGAGCCCCATGAACTGGATGATTCGAGTACATTGGTCTAGCAAGCCTTTTAAGTTGGCTTTTCACCCTACCAGTAGTGCATGGACAAATCCAGTTAGCATTCCATTTAAATAATGCTAGAAGTTGAAGATATTCCAGTAATAAACATATCCACTACAAAGAATACAATCCAAAGTTTATTAGTGCTACCTATTGGCAACATCTGATGAGGAGCACACAACATTAATAGCTCCTATCCTTTCTGCGTAGAGACCAAGGTTCTTGATGTAGGATTGAGCAACAGAAACTTCCATCCCACGAGCTACAAATAGCCTCACAGATGATGCATCCGCATCAAGACTACCACTTGCAAATCCCTGCAAGTTCAGGTAAAATCGCATATTAAATTGCAAAAATAGGGGTCCTTTCAGACCAATTGTTAGTTCATTACAATAAAGGATTACTAGACACACAACAACACAGAGGCTGGACAGAGGAGGAGAGAAGAAGGTGAACCAAGCAAGCATATTCGCCCAGGGAGGGCCTCTATTGATTCCCATTGGCATAAATTCCAATACCTCATTAATGGCATTTTGGAAATGCTTCTAAGAATATAACAACACCGATCTCTTCCACCTGGGTTGTAAGATCACTTAGCTTCTTTCAATGTAATGAGTAAAAATAATAGAACTATGAACTCATATACATTTAATAACCATAAGGTCATATCAATAAAACCCAAATTCTGGAGGATTTTTTAATAAAAATAATTGCATTCAATAAAGGATTACTAACCATGTCAAACAAATTTTTCCATTTAAAGAGGGATTTTAATGCATTGAATTCTGAAGGTATTTCCATTGAATTCATCAAGGCTTCAAAATGAAGAAGTAGTATAACTTAAAAAATAATCGAAGTAAAAAGAAACTGGCAAGGTAGAAAAATTCATACAAACGAATTGAAAAAAATAATCTACACACTGGGCAATTCATATAAAATATGAAAACTGTAAATTTAACCTCCATATCAGTGAATCATCACGAACCTGATAAGCAACATCAAATAAAGTAGTATGATTCTTTTCTAGAATGGCATCGGCCATTTTTTCCCACTTCTTAGGAGTTGGATCAATTCTGGTGGGATTGTGAGCACAACCATGAAGCAATAAAAAAGAACCACTTGGTGCAGCCTGCAACAAGTCAAATAATTAGCAGTCTACCATCAAAAAATTAACAGTGTATTTACCTAACATCTAATTTTGTGAAAAGGCAGGTAAAATAAATTGTGATACCTTAATGTCTACAATCATCCATTCAAAGTCTAGTCCTATAGTTTTAGGATCATAGTAACGGTATTCCAACCAAGGAACCCCAGCATCATTGAAAATGTTCTTGTGATTTCCTGGTAAAATCAATCTAGAATAAAAAAGCTTTCAAATGATGGAATATTATTTTGCATCAAATTATGTTACAACTGTAAGATGTTTTTGGAAGGATTTATTATTTATTACATTATGGTCTTTTCTATCGTGGCTTATACTATTTTATTCATTCTTGGTCTTGGCTCCTATATCATAGTGGTGACAAGGTTCAGGGAAGTCCTGCCACTATAATTTTGGGTAAAATCTCGAAGATACCTCTTTCGGTCCGAGACTTGCCTCCTCCCCTCACCCCTGCCCCCATCACTATGTGCCACTATCACTGTCATCATATATGCTATTTTTTATATGGCCTAAATGAGGTCCTATAAAACCTTCTATAGGCTCAATGCAGGGTGGAAAATTCCTCCATCAGATAGGTTCAATGGAAAGAGGAATGTGAACACAAGTTACAGGCAAAGAGCACAGTTTCATAAGGACTGGGCCATGGAGACAACAACTCAACTGTTGCAGTTGAGAGAAACTGAGAAGGAATTCTCTACCTTCGCAATAATTTCTCATAGGCATTATCTAGAATTACATGCTCAGCTTGGAGAATTGAAATCTTTGGTTAACAGAGTAGTGGGGTATTTGCAGATTCCCCGAGAGGTAATTCATCCTCCTCTGGTTCTGTCCACTGGAGACCCTACTTGGAAAGGTTTCTATTGGACTCTAGTTCCATGAACTCCTGATCTGGTTATGAAAGACACAGTAGGAGCTATCAATCCTCCATACCGAACTACAGTAACCATGTGCAGTAAAGACATAGGAATGGAGACATGGGTGGGCTGAAATCGGGAGATTTTCCAATTTTTCTTGTCAATCTTAATTGTCATAATGTTTTGTCTGGTAGCAATATTTCTATTCCAATTCATAAGGCAGTATACCTATCAGGACTACTCATATAGACTAGGATAGGGTCCAATCAAAATATTTGGATAAAAAACAATATTTTTCATCGCTGGCTATGGCCTTCCTATCTATTTTTTGTATTAGACTGCTAAGATTTGGCAACAAACTTCTCTAATTTAAAATGAAACAACACTTGTGGAAAAAAAAAATTAAAATGTAGTAATTAACTAATTTGACAATAATGTGTGGTGCCATCTAGTTGAAAGTTTATAGCCTATAGAATGTAGATATTTAAACTAGAATTTGAGTAGGTTAATTTTATTGAGCCATAAATCATTGAGCAATTTGGTATTAATGTACAAAATAGACTCACATAAACACCTAGATAACAATAGTTATTATTATGCACCTATAGTAGCCTCTAGAAATCAGAATGTCAACAATAATCTATAATGCTATTATATAGATATCACTTTCTGCCCATTTTCCCTTTTTATATGTAAAAGGAGGATGAAATTCCAGCTTTAAAACTCTTAACTTACGTGACACACAAGTCTATGTGTCAGGTACCAAACCTTTGGCACCATTTGTTATTGTTATGCAACTGTAAACAAATTTTGATGCTAAATCACAGTTGAACATAGATTATTTGATGTTGTGATATGCAACAAAGTGTTTTTCAATGAATAAACATATAGAACTATATCTAGTGAGATGACCCACATGCTACCAGCCAGATAAGTGTAATTGTTATTTTATCATCAATGATAATCAGAATATGATAATTCATAGCCAGAAATGATCAAGAATTGGCACAGATAGGACATTCAAACCATGGTAGTCTATTATAATAGCTTAACGGTGAATACCAAATTTTTTATTTTAAACCATGAAGCAAAGGCAACAACTTTCAAAAGGGTCAACAAAAATTTAGAGTAAACAATACCAGAAAAGACACTTTGAACAGAAGGTGAGAAGAAAAACCTCTGAAAGTCGAAAGGTTCTATGGAAAATTTGCTATTCAGTCAAAATTAATTGTATCTCTATGTTAAAATTCCAAGTTTCTATAAATACCAACATGAAATCTACTAAAAGTATATACAAGGAACTTAAGAGAAAACATTACAAATTTTATATTTTTTTTTACATGTGAAAGAAGAAACTTTAATTAAAGACATAAGATCCGATCTCTATATGTCAGATTTATAATATGGTTAGTCCCAACAGTAACATTACCCTTCTGCAAAAGCATCTAAAAAAGTAGCATAATATTTGGGCAATGGGCAATAATTTTACAAAAATTATGCAAGTCTATACCTCCCAGAGGAAATCTGAGAGCTATTTATAGTTGCCCTCAAACTACTCAATCGTCTTGCTCTTTGATCATGCTCCTTATAAATTCTCATTGAAGCTACCTCTTTCTCCATGGTAGCTACTTCTCTGCGCATTTTTCTTTGCCTCCACCTCCATTGCTTTTGTCAAAGTATCCACTTTCTTCGCTAGCATATGAATGAACAATTTAAGTAATTTATTTCAAGTGTAAATGTGAGTCTTCATCTATGCTTCACATCGGTGCAAAAGGAATGGTCAAAAGTGATAAACAGTGTGACCTATTGATTGAAAGTGAATGTACCTCAATTGCATCATCCTTGTCTTTAAGACTTTGATCCTTTTCATTGCCAACTTTTCTCAAGGCTATCACTTCCTTTTGTAGCATGTCATAAAACACACCTGAAACATAATCTTCAGGCCCAACTTCTGTAAATTTAGGTGGTTTTCTATCTGAATTCTCTTTCCCAACATCATGTGATTCGGCATTTCTGGATATCCCATTACTTTTGTTAGTTGTTCAGTTCTCACTGAGTCCATTTGTAAATGTCTTGTTGCGTTCTATTGATCTCCTTCCATAAAATGATATTCTAGCATCAAATGACCTAGATGTTCCTTCTGCACTCCTTAAAACTATACTGGCATTACTGGATAGTGAAGACCTCATTTGACAAAGTGATGATCTCCTCGGACCAGAACCATTTGACATGACTCTTGTTGCAATCTCTGCACAACCAATTGATTGGCGGCGAGAAGGAATATTGCTAATTCTTTGTCCATTGGAGGAGGATGATCGAATAGCACCATTTGGTGATCCTCTTATTCCTTCTTCAACTAATTTCAACCATAGTTTAAAATTCTCCTACAAGCACAGGCTTGTTTAGCAACAACGACCAAAGATATAGATTGGAAACCAAGTAAAGATATAAAAAAGAAACAATGAAGAGAATCTGTTTTTTCCTACTTTAAGTGCTACTTCAGTTTTCTCAGCCCGCTCTGTAATGGCTAATTTATCACGAAGCTGCCACATTTCACCCTTCATACAAAAATATAGTAAACAATCTGAAGGGAAGAAAACTATAACAATTGAAAAAACTTGTCCAAATTCAAGGATTCTTGAACCATTACAATATAACACTTCAAACTACCTACAGGAAATGACACTCTTCAAGCCACTGCTTTACAGGCATGACTTTGTCATTCCCATCCTTCCATTCATTGGCAACAACACAAGCAACTCGATTTGCCGTTATCTTTGCCCGAGCTAGTTCTCTCTCGAGTGTCTTCTTACCTTCCTGAAAACATGCCAACACATGGATATGCATGAAAATTGAACCATTTGGAATGGTTATTAAACCAAAAAAAGTAATGTTTCAACTTTCATACAATAGAAAAATTGTAAAAATGCATGGCATGGCAGGACTTACAATCAATTCATTCACTTGCCGCTGATAATCACGCACAGCATTGGCAGCAGCCCCACCTGAAAGGACAACCTCCTCTAACTCATGAACTGCTTCACATAACTTCTCAACTTTTGCAACCTTTTGTTGATGCATTTTTTCCAATATTTTGTTCTCCTCCTGTAACACAATAGACCTCAACAATCAAGACAAAGGCGTACCATCCAACTGGCAAGTATGTTTTATGGTATAAGAAACCTAAGCACCACCAAAGCAACATTATTTTATCAAACTAAAAAAAATAATCTAAAATCCAATAAGCAAAAAGGAAACCTGGAAAATTTCAATCTGTTTCATCAACTCTTGGTTCCTATTATGTAAATCATTGACCATCGAAGATTTTTCCAGAGCAAACTGCACTATCCTCTCTGCGTCAAGGAGGATTGTTTCTTTGGACTTTGTAAGTCTTTCTAAAGCCCTGTTATCCTTCTGCAATTTTGAAATCTTCCAAAACCAAGAACGTTCATAAACCCTAGATGACTAAGAGCAAATGCAAACATAGGAAAATTCCAATGCATATAAATAACAACAGAAATTATGTCTGCTAAAAGAGAAGCATTCAACGTAACTTTTTTCATGACATTGAGCACATAGGGTTGAAGATCCTCTGTTTTGTAAGCTCCAACACCAAGGTTCAGCTTCAAATCATTTGTATCTGCTTTAAATGCTTCTGAAATGCCTAGAATTAGATCTGGACGTGCCATAATCAATCCTCCAAAGCAAGAGACATTTGTTGCATCGGCCATATTTAATCTGTTTAAAGCCTGTACACAAAATTAAAAAATCAGAAAAATAATTCAAACCATGGGAACAAATACTAATTGAAGTCATTTGATTTTGATATAAGTTTACATTCGTGAAAATAAATGACGAGGCAACTGTATGATCATGTAATTTTTTTCTCTAAAAGCCTCACGGACCAGAGAGGGTTGGTCAAGTCCCTCGCTCAGCCAGCAAGAAGATCGATGTGCACAAAGCTCCAACCACTTCTCCTAAGTTCCAGTGAACCAGTGAAGAAATGGAGCAAATCACTCGAACCCCTCCCTCTAACCCTATAAGTCCAGGCGAATGCCATGGAAATCTGCTCCAAGCAAAGAAAATCGGGGTGCGAATTTCATTTTTTCAGTATTATGCGCGTTTTTTTTTGGTGGACTAATATTTAATAATTAATTATTTTTAAAAACATTATTGGGCTAACTTTATTAAATTATAGAAAATGGGTTTTATATAAAAAAATTCGCCCTATTAAAATTTAAAAGCCCTTAAAATTCGCCTTTGGGCTAAAATTTGCTCCTAAAATTTTCCCTGCGAGGTTGAAAATCTTAGCTAAATTTTAATTGGGGTCTCCTAACATTATTCTTGACGGAAGCAGCTGCCCTGAGCTTTTTGATGCCGAGATTATGCTGCACACGGTTCTACAAAGATTATGCTGCGCACGGTTCTGCAAGTCATTGTTTGCTGAGATTATGTTGCATCCACAGATTTAAGACGACCCCTTCAAATTTAATATGGGAAGATCTACTTACCTATAGTGTCATGACTGCATCCATAGTAGCGGGTCGTGACTGCATCCACAACAACGGCTTCCTTCTCGCAGCTTAGAGTCAACAGCTTATTTCTGGCAGGCTTCGAGGTGAATATTGAATGTTTATATTTTTTGTGAATTTTCTTTGACCACAGCTTATGGGGAAACCAGAGGGAAAAATATCATGAACATTCTTAAGCACTCAAGCCCGAGCTGCTAAGAAGACTTCGTTTGGTCATACTGATCTAACTCCCGAGCAAAGGCGTGAAAGGTACAGTCCTTTCCCTTTATTATTTCTTTTGAAAAACCTACCCTATATAATCCCCCCTATATACCCAACCACCCATGAATTATTTCTCATTAATAATGATTACTAAAATCCAGGTATACCCAAGCCCCTCTCTCTATAAACTAGTTCTTATTTGTTGGTAAAAAGAGGCAGGAAATAAAATACGGAATACTCAATCCATAATTTTTCTGTTCACTATTAGATATATTTCATTTCTATCACCCACCTACCTCGTTGTCTAGCATAACCTGATGAAAATTTGCAGGTGACACAATAATGAGAAGACAGAGAAAGTACCTTATTTGAAGGTTGTGGGCTGTGAAGCCAGTCAACCTGACCTGTCTTGTTCGTTCTTTCTGTAATGCAGAACAAGTTCAGGTTTTTTTTTTGATAAAAAATATTTTGGTTGATGCCCATCTTCCTCAAGAAATGCACTTTCCCATCCAGGTTTAATGTCAAGGGACCTCGATAGCTAGAATTTTCGAATGCACCCGTCGGAGCAGGGGCAAGGCAGCCCGAAAACGCAATTTTGTGGAGCAGGAGCAAGGCAGCCCGAAAACTCAAAAGCACAATTCCGCTCGATTCTTTCTAATAAGCATATGTTTTAATAGAATATGATTCTATGATCGACTGATGGTACCAATATAATATGATTCTATGATCAACTGATGGTACTACGCACTCTGTGTTGAATGAAGACTAACCAGTTGAGTGAAGAGGAAAACTTCCCTTCTTAATATAGTTTCTCCTGCAACACTGCTAACGGGCCCTCCTGATTAACTTGATAACATACCAATTTACAGCCTCATAACATAATATTACCTTTGGGGGTAGAACCTTACCTACTGCGAAGGAAGGGCAGACATTTCCACTTCCATACATAGATAGGGAAGCACATCTCACCCATAGTTATTGGTCTAAGCTTTAGATAGACACGGATAATGAATTTCATTCAAGAATTGGATGCAAATGTGCACCAAATGGACGCTATCAGTCTTGGCTCAATCGAACTGCAACAGAATTGGTCCCTAGAATTTTGAGTAATAGAGGACAGTGGTTTTGATGGTGATATGCAGGAGATACAGCTTGGACGAATTGTCCAAGAATTGGTTGTGGAAAAATTGTTGCTCACGGGGCTATCAAACAATATTCAGTAGCTTCACCAATGATATTGAGCAGCTAATTGGTAGCAGGGCTGATAAGCTTTCACCTGTAACGGACACATGTGGTGATGCCTAGCTGATATGCTTTCAAATGTAATACATGGACACGAGCATGGACACATGTCGTGCTGATATGATTTCATGATTTCATGTGTAATACATGCAATATACTTTCATGCTTTCACATGTATTACATGTAGGATGTCTATACCCTGTTTCTTATTTAAAAACTTTAATGTCAAACCTTTCCATATTCATGACATATTATAAGCAGTTGACATGATTACTATTCATTTTAAAATTAAAAAAAGAAGAAGGATGATCCAATATATCTGTAGCCCTTCTTACTCACTGTTGTTTTTTCTATGCAATTATCATGAACCCAATGTTGTGTAGGATAGCCCTGTTGGTACAGGTAATATAGGTCCAATATTTGATTGAAACAATTTGTATACTTCAGTTTTACTACACATTCGAAGTCCATATCAAATTCAGATCTTCCAAAATTAATATTCAAATTCTATCAAGTTGCAATCAAAGTTGTTTTTTCAGTATGTTTTTGCGCTTATGCAGGGTTTAGCTATGTAGAAAAGAGTTCATTGGTGGCCACGACAAATGCAGAAGTAACCACTGACTTGTTAATATTTTTGAAAGATTTATTTGGTACAATTACTACTGTGCAAAAGAGGCATCTATTTATTGTTCCCAAAAACATATATTCAGCTTAAATATACACCGCTAGCAAGGGAATGTTTATGAACACAGATTAATATAATTGTACCGTTGGATGAAAACTTTTTACATAGGAAATTAATTTGTATTCCAATTTTTCCAGGTGTTCTACTTATGTGGTAAGATCTCAGTATTTGATTGATGACCCTTATCTAAAGCAAGTGACTTCAAAATATTGTTTAAGATTATTTTATCTGTTTTATCTACAAAAATCACTTAACTAACTAGTAAGTGTTGTATTACTGGCTTTCATGGGGACATCACATCCGCCTTCGCTATTGCTCTCTATTTAAAAGGTGGTCTTTTCAACCAGCTGCCCTATCCATTCATCTCTATTGAATTGATTCACAAGCAGGCAGAACAAAGAATGGAGGCAGAGTCATATGCAACACCTACTTATATCGGTGGGATTCGTCATCCTTACCATTCCAGGCACATCACAGAATGGAGGCAGAGTCATATGTAGCACCTACTTATATCGGTACCATTCATCATCCTTACCATTCCAGCTAATTCGGCTTTCTAGCTAGTTATCGCTGCCACAGAGTGACACTTCGAGCTGGGTAGGGACTTGTTGCTCAGCAACCATAATTTTTTTTATTAAAACTTTCAAATTGAAAAAAAAAATTAATAACTGGTTTTAAAATCACCATTAACTTTCCATCCTACATTAAATCTCTACTGTTTACTTTATCTAATTTAAAAAATTAATTAAAATTCTATAAAATCTATTACGAAATAAACACATGTATGCCATAGAATCGCATCAACCAATATTGTATATTTATAACATTTTTGGAGAAACAAATCTTAAGCTTTACCACTTTAATAAGAAAATGGTGAGGGTTTATGTCTTTTCACAGAAATAAATTTAAGAAAAAAACTGAGATTGCATTCATTTTTCACATACAACTTGAAAGCCACTATAATGGTGGATATCTATTTTTTATTATTGAAAGTTCTAAACGTAATACATAACCGACGTTCCCCAGATTCATGTTGAAGTCCATAATAAAAGGAAAATGTATTGCCAATGGGAGACTACGGACAAAGATAATGAATGTCTACTTCTTGGAAATGGAGTTGTCTAATAAGATGGAGGAATTGAGCCTAATCAAATAGTCAAATTCAGTGATATACTTTGGAGTTGTCTTCCCAGGAAACATAATAGCCCAGGAAGCAGGTTTTTGCCGGAATCCAGTTCAGTAAAATTCAAAAAATGAGGTAGTTGCAGTATTTGGAATCCATTTTTGAGGGTGGAAATCGATTCAGCACTATCAAAAACCCTTAGGACACCCAAAATACTGAAGTTTAACAACTATAAAAAAGATTCTCATAAAATATTTACTAGATTTTTTCAAAATCTCTGCTGGATTCTGGGCGATTCTGTTACTTTTTTAGACTATGGCATATACTTTAGCTCGGACTAGACCTAAATTTGAAACGGCGGGTGCGACGGCTATTGACTAACCTGACATTATTTAGTCACCAGGAAAAGACATGGAAATTGGGCATAATCAAAAGTTAAATTCAGTGATATTCTTTAGCTCGGACTAGACATAGATTTGAAATGGCCCATTGAAAATTGATTACATCCGGACAAGTGTTACAGAAACATGACAAGTGTTACAGAAACACTTTCAGCCCACATATATGATATGGACAAATTTAATCTATTTATTATTCATCATATTTTGGGATTCATCTACATTAACTAGGTCATTTATTTATGACCATTTCCATGAGAGATAATAGTAACTTACTAATTTCTCATGATTTTGGAATAGTGATGAATGACAATTTCCACTAGATGTAGTAGTAACTCACTAATTTTTCATGATTTTTGAATAGTCCACTTATCACTCATTGCATTGGGTGTAAGTCATTCATATATGGCCATTTTCATGAGAGGTAGAGGTAACTTACTAAATTCTCATGATTTTTGAATAGTAATGAATGACAATTTTCATGAGAGGTAGTTATAACTCACTAATTTTTCATGATTTTTGAATAGTTTACTTACCACTCATTACATCAGGTGATTGAAACTAGTGAAATGAATTACATAACATCAATCATCACTTCCAATTCTCGGGAGGTCACCAATCCTAGATCGCCTTTAGCTCAAGCACGCTTAACTTTGGATTTTTCTCCACAACCAAGCCCACTCAACTTGCTACCCCATTTACAAAACCTTAGCAAGTATTGTGCCCATTAATCTATTTATATTTTTTTTAATGAAAACTAAATTTAACTTTAGATTTTTTTAAATTTCATATAATTTTAAACTGCATTAAATTTTTTATATAATATTATCTTCACATTTAGAAGAGAATTTCATTCCAAAAAAGGTGACTTTGTCCACTTTTTTCAAAAAAATTCATGTGAATGTGGTGCATGAATAAATAAAGTCATATTTATCTTTTCCTAGGAGGTTTTGCAGCAACATGACGTAAATATTTTTAAATATTTTTTTATGCAAGGAGATTAGTGTTTTATATTATTATTTTAAAAAATTGGAAGGATTCACTTATTTTTTTGAGTGATTTTCCATTAAATTAGTACTTTGAAATATAATATTTTTATTATATAATAATGAAAGAGATATAGTGTTAAAGATAATTATGAAAATTAGGTAAACAACAATAAGTGAGATTACAATTCAAGAGTTTTCTCATTGGAAAATGAAGTATTGGAAAATACTAAAGTTAATACCTCATGAGTGAAACTTAGGAGGTAAAGGAAGGAAGAAGACAAAAGTTTAGGGAAAAAATCTTTTGCAAAAGAGAGAAAGATGGCAACTCTCAACTATGGATCCCACATTTATCGATTGACTCATAAGAATAGGAGTCTTATGGAGACATATATACTCTAAATGTTCAAGTACTGGATATGGAAAACTCAAAACTCAACTTTGAGGAAAACAAATTACATAGCATAGCTTTCCCTTAATTTTATGACTATAAAAGCTAATCAAAACATGGTACAACAATACTCTCCAATAATTTTGAACATTGTCACCATCAATACTAATCAAATGCAAATAATGAAATACTTTTAAGGCATTCAACAACAAGATAGAAAGAATACATAGCCAAGTTGATCAATTGAATAAATAACAAAGAAACAACAACATGCTCTATCATCATCAAACTCCTCCCCCCTCCCCCAAACATAAATGAGGGAGCAACAACAATAAAAAAAATGAAGAGGAATAGTTTATGACTACATAATCGATGATACATAATGATATGAAGTCAACAAATAGGTTTATTCAATGATTCCATGACCACCCATCAATCAACCTGCAATTGATGTTAATGGTTGGTATTGGTCCAACATTCAACCTTTTACATCATTTTTTGATTGAGTTGAATGGATAGATACCAGGTTTCTAAGAAGTTTGATTCCTAGGTAAATTCCTCTCTTTTGTATGTGGATGTTGGTGTGGCTCATATTTGTATTTTGTGGATCCAAAGTTATGTACATTAGTAAGAGTGTAACTATGTACCTTAGCAACATTATAGTCATCCATCTCATTAGTCGTTGCAACATAATCATCTTTCTCTTCTAATAATGCATTATAAACTCCACCTGCAACAAATGACACATTGCTAGATTCAATAAGATCAAATTTAAGTAGTGAATTAGTAGAGGCAACATACCTAAGACCTTCTTTAGATGTTTACATTTAAGGGGAAAAGGGAATTCCTTACCGAGCACTAAGCTCTTTTCCTATCAAGATGTACATAAAATATTTACACAATTATATATTGTTTTTAACATGACACATAACTAATTAATTAATTTTTTCTACTATGAGAACCATAATAGGCTAAAGAATTATCCTCCCAAAGGGATTTGAATGTCAGCTATTAATACAATCTCTTTTTCAATTTTTATAATTTTTTCATTGATGGTCATACTTGAATATAATTCTAAATTTAAGGAGTTTTATTTTTCATTTAATTGGACACACTATTTTGCACATCTTGTATATGTTATCAAAATGAGTTGGAATTTTGAAAAATTCATTACCTGATTATACTAGGCATGCATACTAGTACAAAGCCAATTTTATGTTAGATGGGTTATATCCTATTTTTTCCATTATATAATTGTTCTCATATATTTTCAAGTACTATTATAATCAATGGATATAACAACCATTTAATTTTTGAAATTGTCGTTCCCTATTGGTATCTTGAGGGAACATTTTGGCTGAAATTGAACTATTTGATTTGAAATTTTGTCAAGCTATCGAATTATACTTGTATCTGTGTAGTGCAGCAAAAATTGATGATAATTCCATGTGATCAACACAATGGAAGTGTTGTACAGTTTATCATGTCCACTTTGGATGCTTAAAAGGTAGTTGGAATGTCGAGAACAAAGCAGTGAGAAATTAACCCACTCTCTCAAAGTGGAAGGGAACTAGGTTAGTGCTTTGGATATGTTTTGTTTATTTATTTTTCCTTTTAGAGTGCAATTTGAAACAAATTAGAATGTAGGGCCTGAAAGTAATTTAGTTTATCCAATTCCTTCTTTACTAGTATGTTTAAGCTTCTCAAATTCCATGTGATTCCATGGTATTTGAACATGAAAATATCTAATATTTGAAAAGTGTCATAACCACAACACTAACCTTTGGAATTTTGATTTAATTTTTGGTAATTGGGAATAGGAATATGAAAAGCGTGATGCTAAGAAAATCTAATTTCAGAGTTCCTTTAATGGGTTTGTGATTTTTTCCATAGAAGCATGCATTAATATTCCCTTCCATTGAAAACATATGATTGATTCTAACTCTTTTTTTTTCTTTTTGTCTAAATCAATTTGAATATATCAAAGCCTAGAAATGCATTAATATTTCCTTTTGTATAAAAAAGATGATTGATTCTAACTAGTTTTGTATGAAATGTTTATGAGTTCACAAAGGTTTGAACAAATGAATGGAAGTAAAACCCAAGAACTTGCAATGGAATTCATATTTCTAACTGCATCAACACCTAAATCAGGGGTAAAATCTGATTTCTTGCCAATTATGTGGCAGGAATTGGCAATGTCACAAATAGAGAAGGGAGGAAGTTTTGATGAAAAGAAGCTACAACTTTTTTGATTTGCAAGAAATAAGATGTACAGATGCATGAAGAAACTAGATGATATTTTTTCCTGAATGAAAAAGTACTTGACTATTCAAAGGGGGAAAAGGTTTGCTACACCAAGAAACTTGAAGGACCATCCAAATGAACATAGGTAACTCATATGGAACATTTTCACTTCTATTATAAAATGTGAAGTTTTTCTATCTAATTGTGTTGACCAATATGAGTGTCCATTTTTTGGTACTTGAAATATTTTAATATAACCTTTTATTGTTTATGTTTCTCGCGGGGACAAGCCATACAACTGCAAATTCAAACACTATTGGACACATTTTAATAACAAACAATTACTTTTTCGACACTTGAAAAAACACAAGTATGTTGATAAGTGTATGTTTGAAGGTTGTGAAGCAGTCATCGAAATAGAGAGAAACATGAACGATTTGATTTTTGAATATTAGCAATATGCAACAACTAATGAGGAGGCAAATTTCAATGATGAAGAGGAAGATCGATACCATGAGATGTAGAAACTATTCGCTGCACCAACACCGTGTTGTTGTAATTCTAAATTTATTTTCCTCCTTACCTTACCATAGAATAGTATTATTTTAGTTTATTAGCTCACCTATCTCTTAGGTTATCATAGAATATTATTAGTTCAGTTTATTAACTCACCTATCTCTATCCTTAATTTTTGAGAAATCCTTTCTCAAGAAGCATTGGGATCTATTTGTATTTTTTTTATTCAATATAGCACTATCACTTCCACTATGGAGATATTTGATTTTGAAATTTTTTGAACATATAATGTTCAATTTTAAGAATTTATTTTTGACAATATATATGTGTGGAATTTATTCTTGACATGTCTAATGGTCGCTTCATCGACAGATGCGTGCAAAGTTCATTTGTAAATATTACGGTTAATTCCATACACGTACATCCCCATTGTTTCTGATATCAATGGAACGATAGTAGACCAGCGTGATCATCAAATATTTGACTAGTTCTGCAAAATGGCTGCGGAGAGTCTTACATTTGTGAATAAATAGATGTGGGTTTTTAGATACATGTCATGCTTAATTTTTATATATTTTTAGTTTCAGTTTGTTGGAAATATTAATTCCTACTTGTCTATGGTTGTAATTCTCCATTTTAGGAGTTTGTTCCTACATAATAGGAATTAGCTAGAATATAGTTTCTCCTAGTTTAGTGTGTGGTTGAGAGAATCTCTCAACCACACTATTGTACGTCTAAGATAGAATTTCTATCTTGAGACTTTTGATTGTATACATATGTGTGTAATTCCTTCATTCATAATATAGAATATAGAGTGTGTGTATGTGTGTATACACTCTCCAGGTTCTCACCTGGAGAGCTATTTGATGAATAGCTGATTTTATCATGGTATCAGAGCTTAAGAGCCCGTAAGGGTCTGGGCCTCGGCCCCTCGTGGGCTGAGGGAAATATCAGATAGAGAGTTTTGTTTGCAGTTTATTTTGCTTTGGGTTTGTCCATGTGAGGAGTGCTGTATGAGAAGCAACTGTTTGAATGCTCGCTGCTCGCTGCTGCGTTAACTATGTTACTAGAGGAGAGGAGGCGAAGGCGCAAAATTGCAGCAGATCGCAGTTGATTTGTTCGAAGTTGATTTGGCGAGGCGATCAGTCAGGCGTTATAGATGTCGGGCCGATCACTACCCAAGTTTGGTGACTGGGATGTCAACGACCCAGCGACGGGAGAAGGGTTCACCGTAATATTTAACAAAGCAAGAGACGAAAAGAAGACCGATGCAGAAACAGGCGCTAACCCCGAAATTCAGGCAGCGAAAGACGAGCACGGAAAACGGGAATTTCAACAAAAGCAGAGAAAATGGCTATGTTGTTTGAGTCTATATTCTGTTGCATATCATCATCATCAGAAGGGGGTCGTCCAGTTATGTTTCAGAAGATGCAGGGGATTATCAAATGGAGATGGGTTGTAGAGTTCGTTTTATGCAACTTGTGTCTTGTTTCATTTAAAAGCTCACTGTTTGGTATGCCGTTTTTGTTGTAAGCTGGATAATTAAGCATATTGGCTTTGGATGTCTGGACTTGCTTAGCCACCGCTTTCACTTCAGTTTTTATCATGTGTTTGTCAACATTGTTTTTTAAGATCAATAGATCAACAACCCACACGACCTGTCCTTTGACGTTGGCAGTCGTGGCACCCTCAAATTGATCTGAGGTGGTGTTTTCTCTGCGAAGAAGAACCTAAAGAAACCAGCGGCGGGGGTATTTTTAACGCTGTTCTTGAATATCTCGCTGTTGAGGTTTTGGAGCTTGCTGGTAAATGCTGCCCGGGATAACAAGAAGAATCGTATAGTTTCAAGGCACATTCAGTTTGCCGTTCAGTTTGTGGGCCTTCCGTAGTGTGCTTGCGGATTGATGATTTTATATTTGCTTGAAGGACAGATGTTATCAAATGAGGTGTTTATATGTGATATTAGCAAGAGTGCTACTGAAGGTGTTTTCACCTGGATACAGCATAGTTTGGCGGATGAATTGGTTGCAGAATAGTTTGGCGTACGAAGGTTGCCAATTTTTTTAAGACTCATGTTCAGTATGATTTTGTAGATTGGAATGGTTAAGTGAGGGCGGATGTTTTCTTTTGTTATGACCGGATGGATCATTTTCCGAATGTTTATCTTTTCTAATTTTTCCGCATAATATTCTCTTTTTTAACTCATAGTTCTATTGCAAAAGATTTGGAAGACGTTTGTCCGAGGCAGGTTTTCCATGCTTCATACAAGCTCACAGGTCAGAATCGATTGGTTCCAGTGGTAGAGGTACTTAATTGTGGTGTTGAAGTATGCTATATTGGTATGTTGGGATAGTAGCATCGTCAAGCACTCATGCTCAATTTTGTTGTCGAAATTTGGCGTGATGTCATGTTTTTTTAAGAATGGTCATGTAAATCTGGTTAAATTAAATGTTGTGACATTTAGTTTGGGCAACTATTGTCACAAGTGCGAGTTTTTGTTGGAATTGCCCGTTCCAACAATTTTTATTTGTAGAAACGTTCTACTACCAGATACGATGATGACATAACAATGAAAATGGCATCAAAGGGTAGTGGTTGGAGCTGCATGATGATCATGGTTGTGTGTGCCTGGTGTGACCAGGGGAGTAGATTGTGACAGAAAGTGGCAAGCATGAGGCAGTATGCTTGAGAGCAGTAACTAGCCTTGACACTGTAGGGGAAGTGGCATTGTGTTCCCAAGGGAGTGGATACTGAAACGCAATGGAGGATTGGACCGTGGAGTCCTGGATTAATGTTCTTGAAGGGAAAATTGTGTTCTCTTCGTATGGCTGTGAGTGCCTATGTTCCGTTTCTTTTTCAGTGGACCCCTCACAGGTATCATTGGAATGGTTGTTGGTATGCTTGGAAATAGTCGTCTATGGGCAGAGATAGAGAAATTAATGAGAAGTGTTTATTTTGTATTTTCCTTGGAATCATGTTTAAATATTATTGAGCTTTATTGAGCCTAGCTAACTCAATGAAGGTAAAATTATTTTGTTAGAATTAGCTACTCTAACAAATGACAGGTGAAACGTGGATCTCCAAGAAGTTATTTGAACAGATAATGATGCCCAAGATGTGAACAATGAACAGATGAGGTAAAGCAGCAGTGACAACGTTAATGGTGGACAGCAAAATAGATATTTGTTTGAGTTAGTATGGTTTGTGGAATAGACTCCCTAGCATGTTATAAGCAAGTCCAGTTGTTCTAATGGTCATTGTATGTACCCAGAAACTCCAAATGTTGATGTATGGAATGTAAGCCTGGTAAAGGCATTTGAAAGTTCGTGGTGATCTTAAAACCACTTTGTAATGGTTTATGGTCAGCCTGAAACCATCTTTTGTCACTGTAAAGTGATGGTTGGTGGTGATCCAAAAACCATCTGTAGAGCCTTTGTGGCTGCTTTTGTCACTGTAAAGTGATGGTTGGTGGTGATCCAGAAACCATCTGTAGAGCCTTTGTGGCTTGAGGTGCCTTTGTGGCCGTACGTACACGAGTGGCTGTGTGTGCATGAGAGCTGTGTGCTCGACAGAGTTGTGTGCTCAATTTTAGCTGGTGGACTGCAGTAACACCTGGCCTCAGATGATTCATAAATCTCTGAGAAGAAGGGGGTTGGTGTGCTTTCTTAGCTGACAGTTGTGCTGAGAAGTACAATTGGCACGACTGTTCAGTACATACTCTTGCCAATGCGCCAAATCACGGGAATGGCGCGGAAGCGCACGATTTTTTATTCAGGAAGACGCCAACTCAACTTCATGGGGGTCCGCGGGAAGCCTCATCTTCGTTTGACGATTTGCGGAGAAGCAGATCGAAGAAGTTGCGGACCTATCCGGGAGAGGTAGATTGGAAGATCCGCGGGAAGCCTCAACTTCGTTTGATGGTTTGCGAGAGGAGCAGATCGGAGAAGTTGCGGATCTGTCCGAGAGAGGCAGATTGTGTTTTGGAGGTTCTGCACATGCAATTCGCCTGATGGTGGTGGATTTGTAGGTACATATATGCAGTGATAAACGGTCGATAGAATCATGTATGCGAAGGACATCCTACAGGACTAGCGGTTGCAGTGGTTGGTACCCATGCATTCCGGTGGATGGTTGCTCTTTTATATGGACGTCGACATATTCTTTGTTATGTTTGACCACAACCAGATTTTGTGAATCACTATCATGACAAGTAGTCATTAAGGGGGGGTGTTGGAAATATTAATTCCTACTTGTCTATGGTTGTATTTCTCCATTTTAGGAGTTTGTTCCTACATAATAGGAATTAGCTAGAATATAGTTTCTCCTAGTTTAGTGTGTGGTTGAGAGAATCTCTCAACCACACTATTGTACGTCTAAGATAGAATTTCTATCTTGAGACTTTTGATTGTATACATATGTGTGTAATTCCTTCATTCATAATATAGAATATAGAGTGTGTGTATGTGTGTATACACTCTCCAGGTTCTCACCTGGAGAGCTATTTGATGAATAGCTGATTTTATCACAATAAAATTTTGTGGCTTTCTCATAGCTTTGGCTTGTGTAAATATTTTCTTAAAAGATTTGTTTCTCTACACTGAAATTAGTCATAAATATGGTTCTTTATATTGAAAAAAATTATATTTTTAAATATAAAAAATTATGTTTAAACTGAAGGTGTTTATTTTTGAATCATTCCACTCTCACCATAGTCGACCTTCTTATTTTCTGTCGTTGATTCAAGTAAACCACTGCCACATTGTCCACAGTTAGATCTCTGTAGGGTTTTTGGCCATGCATGAGCTATAACTGGAATCACGTATTAATAGAAATGGAAATTAATTGCAAGTAAGCTTGAAACTAATTGGAAACTAGTACGTGAAATGGAAATTGCAGCACATGAAATGGAAATTAATTTTGAGTATAGAAAATTTTTAATTTGATTTTTAATAAAAATGGAAACTAATTGCCAGCCAACTTGAAACTAATTGGAAACTAGTACGTGAAATGGAAATTGCAGCACACGAAATGGAAATTAATTTTGAGTATAGAATTTTTTTAATTTGATTATATTGCACACAAAATGGAAATTAATTTTAAGTATAGAAATTTTTTAATTTGATTGTTTTATTTAATAATTTAAAGCTAAAAAACTTATAAAATCAGGAAATGGACCAGTCACATGTGCATTCGAACCTCTGCTGACTACCTAAGGCCGTATGCCTTATTCAAACCCCACATATATGGGAAATATTTCTGCGTCATGAGGTTTCCGCCATGTCCCGTCCAAAGACCATTGCTTTTGTTTACACAAAAATTCAAGCAAACGGATCAACCCATATCTGAACCCTGATTAGGAGACCTTTTGCGAGGCTTGCTCGTGGAAGGTCCCAGCGCAGGATCGATCCCTAGTGCAGGATTATAGTAACTCTACACTTATTTTTTTCTTCTCATGTTGATGCTTTGTGTGTGACTTTCACTTTCGAGCGTTTTCCTTTTGTTTTCTCTGCCAGATTTTCTGCGTATTGTGTAATGAATTGATGAAATTCGGAACCCTAGCTGTCCAAGATTGACTACTGGTGGTTCGGGAATCTAATCCCATCCAAAAAAACATAGAACGCCCAGAACGATATTATTCACCATCTGAATCGACTCTACCCCTCTATCTCCACATTTATTTCCTCGGTACCCACTATTGTTTGATGATCAATGGGACAAAGGAACAAAACAACGTGGCTGAAGAGTTAAGAAAAAGAAAAAAAAGGAGCTGAGTTATTGGTTTGCAAAGTTCTTGATGAACCGCAGTATTCGTCGACATGAAGAATTAAAAAGGCTGAAATTGTGGGAAGGCTTTGCAGCCTTATAGGTTTGTAGTGCAGATGTTTTCCTACTGTGTGTAGGGAATCCATAGTGGAATAAGGATAGTCGTTATGTACAATTAAGGTTTTGATCAAGTATGGATAAGCATGAATATTTTAAATGTAGTCATGGAAAAGTTCAATTAAATGTAAACAAAAAAAAAGGTTTTGATCCAGCATGTTATTTTAAATATAGGAGAAATTCAATTAAATGTAAACAAACAAAAGAACTCATTGTGTATGTGGAAATTAATTAATAAAAATAGTATAGATCTTAGAAGGCCTTGTGAACAATAATACAATTACATAGATGCATATCCTCTTTTGGTGGCAGTCAATTTCCTTAAAGCTTCAAGAATTTCAGAGTTTGAGAATTGCAGAATTTGAATGCTTGTATGATTGGCCAATCGAGAAGGTGTGACGTTGGGTACAAAAAAATTATGATAGCAGTTTCAAATCCCCTAATTTCAACTTCAATTTTTTTCCATATGAAATTTCTCCATTACAAGAATTACAGTTATAATCTACTTGGCCTGGTTTTAAATTTCTCCATTCTTTAGGAATAAAAGTTAATTTTTTCAAAAATTTAAGTTATAATCTAATCGTCTTATGTACGAAATATCCAATAAAATAAACAATCTTCAGGAGTTCATTACTTTTTGATTGATTATAAAATAGACTACTTTCGCATTTGTGTAAGATATTTGGATGCCATCTAATTTGTAAAGAGAGAAATTATGGCAGTCAAACAATTCCTATCATCCAAAAATAAACGCTATAGTTTTTGGTAACCAAAGTCCCAATCGACTCATTCTAACTTTAAACTTCTATTATTTAAAATATATATATAATACATTAGATTTTAAATAAAATTCATTAAATTATTTTCTTATTTTTATTTTTATTTTAATTATTAATTAAATATATGTTAATATTTTTAACTTATTCAAATTGATTTTCATACAACCTTAAAGAAATTTAAGGTATTGTTACCTCCATGAATACAAGGATGCTTGAATTCGTGCATGAATACAAAGATGCTAGAAAGTTTGATCGAGAATTCCCAATCCTCTACAGGGCAGAGAAATAGAAACATGTAGTTCAACCTTTTTTTTCATTGTTTTTTTTAATTAGTTTTGTTGAAGTTTTTTTCACATTTTTTTTCAATATTAATTTTGTTGAGGCTTTTTTTTAAGTAGATATTTAATATTGGAAGTAGGTGTATTAACGTGTTATATATAATGTGAAAAGTCAGTGGCTGAGTATATTTAACTATGTGTTTTTAACGTTAGATGGTTTAATTTGAAATTACATTCTTTTGTGTGTAATTTTATATTACACTTTTATATTTGTATAAAAATGAGTTATATTTACTTAAATTGGAAGAAACTACATACTTTAAAATAAAATTATTATTGGAGGGATAATAAATATTTTTAGATAAAATGATTTACCGACTTATTGATTTGATGATGCTTTATAATTTTATATTTTAATTTATATGTAGTTTGATTTGGTAAAATTATTTAACAGTAAACAACTAAAATAAATTTGAGATAAAATAGTCAATCTATCATTTATAGTGGTTTGGCCTATATATATATATATATATATCTTAATTTTAATATACCAAAGGATATGAGAGATCAAATCTCTGGACGTGCAAATCTCTTTTAAAGTGAAAATTTTTGTTTTGGTCCCAATCCTTAAATTTGGGACACACCCAATTGACATATTTTGGTGATAATTCATTATGTTGTATGCATAACCACAAGATAAAATTTCTACTTCAATCACAACAATGAAAGACAAATCTTAGGGGCAACTGCTAGTTTTATATGTTGAAATATTTATGCAATTAATAAATATTAACATTATCATTCAATCTAAAATTTGTAGCATAATATTTTCATTATAATTTTATTACAATTTAAATGCAATAAAATTTTAAAAATAAATTTTAATGTGACAAGAATTTATAATTTAATATGTATTTCTTTTGACATCTTCATTTCAATTTAAATGCAGTACTTTATAACCTCTAGGTGTCTAATGGGGGTATAATGGGGTATAGGTGAATTGGGGATTTGAATTTCTAACCTCTTTCCACTTACCACTTCATTTTCATGGTCATTAACAATTGAGCTACCCAAGGGCTATTAAATAATTTCATATTAATTTAAAAAATATAAATAAATAATTAGGTTATCATTTAAATGTATGTATTGAATAATTTTATATTAATTGTTAATTTTAAAATTTTAAAATTTCTTATTTACGTTCTTACTGAAAGGGCCACTATAGGGCGGGCGAATAAGGGAAACGGCACAGTACGCGGATCAAGTACAAAGAAAAGGGGCGGAAAAGCGTGTCTAGAACACACTGCACGAGGGTGCATTGTCTGTCATGAGCGGCCTAAGCATCGGGGAATGAGGTCGAGGTTGGGAGCCAATCCACCAGGAACCGGAAGGCTGTGAAGATGACGATCTTTGGATTTTATACCAGATCCAGGGCATACAAGAGGCAGGCTCACTTTGTTTAACCAGACAGTCCATACCTATTGGATTGTAAAATGCCTTCTAGCAAAAGCAATCCAGAATAACCACCCAGTCCAGGTAAAGACAGAAGCAATGCAACCGGACCAACGCACCCAGAGTCTTCTATTGGAGATTCAGGACAACCAGCAGCACCTAAAGATCACTCAATACCAAACTGCAGATAGGGTCAGCAGATTAGATGAAAAAGTGGGGTGTATGGAGAAAACTCTTCAGCAGATCCTTCAGCAATTGAACCAAGCAGAAATGCCAGGGTCTAATTTCAAAGACCCTGCCCCTATCTCATCTTCTGAGGTTTAAATGATGTCTGCTCTCATGGTCGTTTGTAAATTTTGAATTTAAATGACTGTTATGTTTGTAAATATTAAAGTAGAAACTCAGGTAGTACAAGCTAGTCATAGACGTAAGAGACAATTCCAATTTTGGGATGCAAACCATGTTTTTAGAAGGCCAATAAACCTGGTTTCCCTCCTGGGCAGGTTGAGGCCAAGAATGACTTTATATTTTGTAACCTGTCTTAAAATATAAATAGAAATGGCATGGACACACCAAACTTACAAAAAAAAAAAAAAGAAAAAGAAAGAATATCATAATAAATTAAAATTATATTAAAAAATATCATTTTTTTATATGTGAAAAATATGATAAATAAATTGTAAAATCAATGAGAGTGTAAATTTTCTAAGAATTAGTTATTTTTAGTCATTTTAAAAATAATGGGAAGGGATCGCCATGGCCTGTTGGAATGGTGTGGCCAACTCACCCCATGTAGTCAAACATGCTACACTCTCTTGTCATATCCTTGTCTTCTTACCCATCTCAAAATTGTTCTACCATATTTGCATTTTTACAAGGTTGTGGGTTAGATTTTTCCCCATCAACATCGATTTATTTGATGCTTCAATGAAGGAAGTCCCAAGCCTTCCTAGCTTTGACCTCCGTAGCTCTCATGAAATTGTAGCTGGAAACAGAGGGGCTTCACTTAATGACCCTACGATATAGCACGTGCATTTTTGGAATACAAAAGAAAAACCCTTCTTGACAACATCACCTTGCATACTAATTTGATGGCACCTACTTGTCTTGATATGACATCAAGAAAAACATCCTCAGAAGGAGAAGGCTAAAATTATGAAATGGAAGCCTCTAAATGTGTGAGTGGAATTGACCACTCCAAGTGAAATGGATCACATGGCTTGAAATTGCTCACAATAAATGCATAATAGATAATATACCCTGTTACCCCTTAGCTTTTAGTATGAGATTTCATAGATTGGAGTAGTTGTTGCATGAGCTTGGATGTATTGACGAGAGATATTTTTCATGTGATTTGATTCCTTTGGAAATGGTAAATGGATATGATTACGGTGTTTTATTTGTTTTATTTTATTATCATGATGTTGGTCATGATGATGGACTTGTGTATGTGAGATGTAACTAAGAAATTTGTCATCAAGGCTACACATTGCCTAAATTTCCAAGTGGTCTCTTCAATTAAATCGATTTTGGTTTATTTTCTATAACATTAGATCGTGACTATGCATCATATCAATCTACAAGCACATTTTTTGGGAAAACAATTGTTTGAGTAATGCCATAAATTCAATGTGAGGTAGTTTCTCATCCATTAATTATATTGTGAATACGGAGAGGAATGATGGAGTGAATTTCTATGAACACATAATAACAATTAGAATGCATTTATTAACTTAAAAAATAGAGTTGTTTAGTTGTTGGCCATTAAATATAGGGTTCTTGCATTTTTTGAATAATCCTTGGTCTTGACAATATAAGAAGTGAACCAAGCGAAGTAGTCTTGACCAAATAGAACCACTCATTCATTCTTGTCGGAAAATAAGACTTAAACTTATCTAGAAAAATAACAAAATTTTGTAATTAATTCCATGAAGGTGTCCATGTTTATGAGATGGATAGGTCATAGTCACATCATCGACAAATCAACATTAGAGCAAGATTTCACATTGGAGAAGGAATAATCCATGTTAGAGGATTGAATAAGGGAGGGTAATAATTGAAGGTTGATTGTAACTTCTAGTAGGTTATTCTCTATGTGAATGCCATTTGTCACTATAATTTTATAGATTGTTCATTTTTATATGTTGTTGGAGTGTTACTACACATATAAAAATTGGTTTGGGATTCTTTCTTGACCATGATGCTTTCTTGTTCTTCAAAATTGTGGAGAGAGGAATGTTGTGGCAAAGCCCTAGGATTTGAAGACTTCAAATCCTTATGATGGAAGACAGAACTCGATAGCTTGTTTCTCTGAACATAGGATCTGGGATGCAAGAGCTCAGATTGTTTGTCTAAGAAATTGTTCTATATTTCTCTATGCATACATGGAACGTCAAAGGCTTACTCCAGTATTTTCAAATCAAAAGAACCATTAATGTTTAACAATTCCACAAATGCAATATTTCCCTCCGTCATGAGTACAAATTGTAAAAATAAACAATACCTGATGAGGTCATGGGAAAACACCAACAAATAGCCACTATGCAACATATTGACCGAGACATAGCAAGGATCCTAGGCCCTCCCCTCAAGGAGTTAGCCCCAAACCTACTTTGATACCATGTAGAAGTAAAATTTTCTTAGATTATTACAATGAAGTATTGTATTTATACTAGTAAGGAAGTTGGGTAGATAAGAACATCAGTTCACAAAAGATAGGTGGATAAGAGCTAGCAACTCATAAAAGCCATAAAATATGGGAAATATGAGCTAGGCGGATAAGAATGCCTATGTGAGCTTACAACTCACAAAATTTTAAAACGATACCTTCTTTAGTAACTCTAGCATTTTCCCATGTCCTCCTCTAGTATATTCCATTTTTTTTTAGTATTCAAGTTCCAATACCAATGGTGTACTTCTCAAATATAGGTATAACAGAAGCATGTGATCAAAATTTTCAAATATAGGTGTAACAAAAGCATGTGATCAAGCATAAATATCAGCATCAAGAATGCAATCAACATCATTGAAGATGCAAGAAGGAATATGTGATCTTGGCAGGTCAATAATAGTAGTCTCATTCTCAAGATTATGTACCTGACTAATTTCTAGTTCAAGGTTTTTTTTGTATGCTTGTAAGCCTTGAATAATCTCATTCTTCTTAGCCTACTGCAACAACATTGCATTGTAATCTCTTTTAAAGGCATGATAGTGACCAAGCAATATAACATAAGCAACATCTTCATGAAGCATTTTCATTGAGTCTTTTAAATAGATAACCTTTCTAGTTTTATGAGTATTTATCTCCTTCATTCTCCAAATTTCCTTCTTCATGGCAACATTTTCTGAATGAGAGATATTCTTAACTTCCTCCTCCAAACCGTGGAGAAGGTTGTTCTTGATCTCAAATTCATTTACAAGATGATGGAAATAAATTTCCATTTGTACCTTCAAACTATCAACTATGTTGATTTTTTCAGCCATAGTTATATAGAAACTATTCTTGAGTTTTGCATTATATTTTTGCAAGCAAAAAAAAATTAACTTGTTTGCAAGAAAGAAAAAATTGATTGCAAGTGAAATACTTTGTTACAAAGTTGATCAATTTCCTTCTTCTCACGAAGTTCCTGCAATCTATCGTTTCCTTTAACAAAATTGCAATACCAGCCGTTCTACTTTCTCTTCATGAGCAATATTTTTTGGTCATACACATTCAGATATTATAATTAAAATATTAAAAAGCAACTCTCTCAAAAATATTTATTTGACAGAAGAATTCATTTTTCATGGCTTGCTATTATATAATAAAGAGGAAAAAAATTAAAATATTATGTTATTGCGTGGCTGGAACCCATTCTTAGTGTGACATGGTGGATCCTCCCATTCGCATAAACAAATATCTAATAGCATGTAAGAGTATCATATATCAATGTTGTTGTATCATGAAATATGCAGAGAAAGGGACTCAATGTTGACTGGTATGAATTATATATATATATATATATATACAATCACAAATGATGATATAAAACATAATTCTCATTATCGAGTAAGAAATATATATTTTTATTTATTTTTAATTTAATTTTAATAGAAAATCATCTATTCCATTTTCATTCTAACACATCAATATATATGAAGTCCAGTATACTGGTTAATACTGATATAAAACATAATTCTCATTATCGAGTAAAAAGTATATATTTTTATTTTTTAATTTTAACTGTAATAGAAAATCATGTATTCCACTTTCATTCTAACACATCAATATATATGAAGTCCAGTATACTGGTTAATACTAATAGTGCCTCGTATTATTATAATGGTTGATGATTGCAATGTAAATATGCTTTCGCTTGAACTTCCCTATTTAAAAAAAACTACTGTTTATAAAATTATAATTATATATAATTCATGTAATTAGATATAACACCACTATTTTCACATACTTTCAGTGGACATACTTAACAGGGTGAAACTGGTTTTCTTACATAAATATAACTAAACGAAAACTATCCACCTTCATCCCTTGGAAAAAAAAAATATCAACATAAGTTCCAATAGGTCCGCCTTTCACATAGTATTTTATGAGGAGATGTGGGCATTTTGGAAATCGGATTTCTTTAAGACACTGGGCTATATATCGACTGGTGGAGGCGGAAATGTGTACACTATGAAATCAGATCTCTGACATAAGAGATGTAAGAATCTGCCCTATATTTTTATTTAAGGAGGCGGCGGATACATTAGTCTGAAATAAGATTGATTAGGGTCTCCCACTGGAGGTGTCGGCACAAGTTGTGGACGCCTACGGAGTTTTCTTACTGTGCTCTCCCTTGATCCCTCTTCTGCAAATAAGAGAAAAACAATTCGTATCAAGAATCTATATGCAACTAAACAAAACATTTTATATCAAATATTTTTATACGAGATCCTCTGCAGAGACATAAAATGATCCAAAAAAATCAATTGAATTCGCCAGTTAGAAGAGAATACCATCATACATAGCTGTTGGTGGTGGAAAATAATTATCATCAGCAACAGCAGAAGAAGAAAAAGAGGCCAGCGTTCGAGCCTCTGTTGTAACGGGGAAACACAGGGAGATGAGAACAAATAAAGAGAAGCAGAGAAATAAGGTTGTTATGGTTGTAGAACCCATCATTAACTTTGCTGAGTATTTGCGAGTGCTGTGCTCTATTGTTAAAGCGGCACCTGCTGCGGTTGCTAATCGCTTAGCAAGTGCATGTATGGCGGTCACTTTTGACATTGAGGCTTGTTTAGTGAACTGGCAGAGCCGTGGAATGTACGCTCCTCTGTCTTTGCTATAATTTAATATGCCTTATATTGCTATTCAACTGATGATATAATTTAATAAAAGTGTCCATGACTCACGACTCAAAAGTGGTAGAGTCCAGGTTAATGTTGGGAAGTGGACAATTTGATGGCCAACCATCGAGTTTGCGTGTGTTTTTTAAGTGGGGCGAAAGTGAAAGAGGGAAAGAATTTCAAATTTAATATTAATATTTCGTGATAGGTAAAAAGGTTTTTGAATTCACATGTTGCCATTTGTCTACTTTAAAGTTTTTGAATTATGCTTATGGCAAGTTTTTGTTTGTTCGTTTTTGTTTTTTGTTTTTTTAAAATTTGGTAGTGTTATTTCATTTTTTTTATTTATTAAAATATAGGTAAGTTATAATATATTAAAATTTGATTGTCTTAATTTGCTTGAAGGAAATCAGGGTTGTTGGTCATCTTCACGAGTTAAATGTCACCCAGTATTGGTATTGTTTTAATCTCCTATAAACTATTGACTCCATTCTATTGTATCTACCAAAGTCTGACAACAAACAGCAAATATAAATGCAATCCACCAAAAGCATATAATTTCAAAAAAGAGAAACAATAATTCAGTCATCCAAGGACTCGACCGGTGCAGGGTCTTTGACATTGGAGCCTGGCATGTCCACTGGGTGCATAGTTTGTAGTTGCCTCTCGATTCTTCACAGTCGAGCTGTTGCATGATGTTGAGAAATTTGTATGTCCTGAAGTTCCTTTTTGATATCCTGCAGAACTGAAACAACCTATGAGTCTACTCCCATTTCTTCAAGGCTCGTGACAGCCTTTGCTAGAACACATTTAAGTGTCCAGTAATTCTGAATATACCGGTGGAAGAGGGACAGTCGCCCTCTAGTGTTCCCTGGATCAATAATGAATTCCATTTCGTTTTCTTGTATTTCTATCTCTTCCTCTTTGTGGCCACATTCTCTCTCCCATCCCTGAATTAGATTTCGGACATGAGGGGGATTACCTGTAGTGCAGACTTCAAAAAGGTTCTATATAACCTCTTTTTTGGATTTCCTGCCTTGCTTGCTGGAGCTTGCAATGGGTTTGACCAACTTTTGTTTTCCTTTTTCCCTGCCTTGTTGTTTTGGAGAATGACCTTTTGCCATTGTTGTATGTCCACGTATAAGCAAGAGTCTAATTTGCCATAGATTCTTAGACAAAGATTTGAAAGGAACTGTTTTTACTTTTATGAAGCATGTGTAAGGCAAAATAAATTCGATAACAGTTTTGATGTAACTATAGGTAGGGCCCACAACATTGATGTTCTTGTTGAGGGTGGCTGACATGGTATTCCTAAGAGTAGACTAGAAAAGGAGGATGTCCATACGATGTAATTCTAGAAACCTGCGAAGACTCAATTGCAGAGTAAACATACTCAATTGCAGAATAAAATGACAGAGCAATCTCCACGAACGGATGTGTTCGTTACCCCCCCCCCCCCAGATATTGCAAAAACAAGGTTCTGCCAAGTAAACCCTGCATGCCTGTAGAAATACTAGATGGTGAATAGAGAAATGAACTTAAGAGCGCGGGATATAGCCACCGCCTGCATTGTTGCCAGCTCGGTTCTTCTTGGCCATACTAGCAAGCTGATACGCTTGAGAGGCAGAGACCCTCTGAATAGAATACCTACCCAATACCCTTCCTATCATTACAGAATGATAACCCTTACCCAACATAGGAACAGAAGGTGAAATGACATTACAGGGGGTTCTAAAGAGAGGAATAACCCCAGGGGACGGGAAATGTAGCATGACCGTTGCATTCTTCAACCATCGTAAAAAAACAACAAATTGTAAAATCATGGAACCATCGACCTTACAATAAAAAGAAACAAACTACAAAGTATCAAAATAATATAAAATAACCGAATAACCATAGGGAAGGGTCACATGCAAACGTTGAAACATTCGGTTTCCATCTTTCAGATTAGAACAGGGGTCTGGAACAAAGGAATTACCTTTAACTGTAGGAATTCTGGGGAGAACAGTGCTAGCACTTGTTATCTCTCCATAATTTTCTAGATTTATTGAGATACAAAGGTACAGGGTAACATCAAACCAAGCTTTGGAATCCTGGGACCTAGCCGTCCTGGATTCAGAGAGGGATATCTCCAGTAGGTGCAAAGATGTGAGTTTGTTTGCTGATTAGGGTTGATCTTAGGCTAGATGTTAAGTGCAGGGTATTTTGATTGTTTTTGGTTGGGTATGATGCTCAGATATATTTAGATATAAAACAAGGAAGATTTTAAAGTCATTGGGCAATCGAGTCAAACAAGGTCATGAATGAGTTCATCAATGGTTTCAAGAGCATTTGCAGGGAAATTTCACTTGGTTGGTGGATCTCTAAGGTTGTGAAGGATCATGAGATGGACAATAAACTTGAGAACAACAAGCTAATAAAGGGAAGAAACAAAATCCTTTATATACTTGTAAACTGAGGGAGTTATAAGATTTATAAGCATAGCAAGAGAGTCAAAGGGTTAAGAAACACCTAATCCATTTGATTTCAGACTGAAAGTAGATAATCAACCAAGACAACATTCAGATAAAACATAGAAAGGCAAAAACTTATTTAATCTTCCATGTACTTTATCATCAAGAGCAGGAAAAACATTTAAGTTGCACAAGTAACTATAACCATAGAATGAGATAAAACCATAACATCCACAGTGACAGCTACAAAAGTTCCTTAAGACAATTTTAGCTAAGTAAAGGCAAAGAGCATGGTTAAGACATACTTCTTTGACAAACTATAGGCAAAGCTGCTTCAAAAGATGATTTCAAGAACAAAGTATTTCAGAGGTAACAATATGTAGGGCTAGCCATAAATCATAATTGATACTAACTGATCTAAATCATTCAAGAAAATAGACAAGCCAAATACTTATTAGAAAGCAAGAGATGAATTCCCTAACATATCTTAGCAAAAGAAAACATTAAAGCAGTGAAGGAAACAAACAGATCTAAGGTGCCATCAACAAACATATCTTAGTCTAATTTTTTTTTGTCCTACTGCATCATAGATGGATAGAAAACATATGAGAAACTTAGAAAACATTAAAAAGAGAAAAAATCACCATCAACTAGACCTATGGATCCTACAAACAGTCCTTCTCCATCAACAAGTAAATTAGATCATGCATAAGTTCCAAGACATCAATTTCTCATCAAAGGCTTCAAGGGACTATGTATTACTTCAGCATAAGTCATCAACATCCCACAAAATATGCACGAGCTTCATGCTCTATTTATGGAGAAAATGAGGAGGTGGAAACCCTAAGAGGCTTCCAGAAACCCTAATTCAACCATAAATGCCATAAATATGCTTAATGACCATGCAAGGCCCAAGACACATAAGAGATAAGAAAATAAATGAAACACACCAAAACATAACTCCCAAATCAAATCAAGAGTGTTTTGTCCAAGAAAATATTAAAAAACTAATTTTCCATTAATTAGTGTCTTTTGTTGACTTTTTGGCAAAAAATTGTCTCTGTGCATAGCTCCATATCAGCAAAAATTGGGGTCTGTTGCAGCTAATTTTTGGGGTCTGTTGCAACTAATTTTTGGACCCCTTCCCAGCATCGGAGTTGGCTCTGTGATGACTCGTTGGAAAGGTTGAAGAGTCTAATTTCCAGAAACACTTGAGTTGTTCTGAATGGATTCTGTTTAGCTGCTCAAAAATCCGATCTCCCATGACTGATCAATGCGCATCACCATGCCTGAAAATGAGGCAGAAAGGTCATTTTTGAGGTGTTTTTTGACCTTCTGAGGGGGAAAAATGCTCCAATTGACCTGAATTGTTTTGGGTAGATTATTGGTGATATTAAAAACCCAAAAATGTAAACTTTAGCAGCTAAGGATTCCCCAAAAAAGAGCATAGCGCCTAGGGTTCTGCGCTCCTAGGGGCCAAAATTTTGAAAAAATAAAAAGTTTCCAGATTTTCTTCAAAATTTCTGTGTAGATCCCTCAAGGGGTTTTAGACACCTACTGATAAGCATTGGCCAAGATCTCGAGGTTGTCATGAACTTTGGGCCTTTTTAGCTCCTCTAGCTCCATGAGGACTTGCTTCAATTTGGCATTGGCAATCATGCTCTTCCTTGCATAGTGTTTGACCATTTTTTTCTACAAGGCAAGGCATCTCTTCACCTCTTTGAAATATTTGTGCTCCTATTTATAATATTAGATGACCCTTTGTGCTCTTTCAAAATTATTTTCCCATTCTTGAAGCTGGGCATCTTTTTCTAGGAGGAGCAATTTTATATTCATCCCTTGGTCCTCATTATAACTATCTAAATCAACAAAGACGGGGCCTTGAGAAACCTTTTTGATCCTTTTGCCTCTCCTGAATGGTGCCTTTTTCTTGACACTCTTCATTTTTTCTTTGCCTTTGTCTGAAACTTTGGTATTTTGTGAGGAGGTGTCCCTTTTCCTTTTAGAGGCAGCAAACACACCCCTTTTCCCTCTATGATAAGTGCTTGAGAGAGGGGCGATCATGCGAGCATCAAAGGAAATGTTGTCATCATTTTGTCATTCACTCTACTCTACTTTTTCTTTGTGTTCTACGAACTAATTTTTTTCAAGACAGTCATGACAACTGTCATGACTATCATGACTCTTTCTTGGACTGTCTTGGGCCCTTAGATAGCTACCTTCCTCATGTGGCTATTCTCCCTCTTCACTATCTTATTCTTCACTGTTTTCCTCTTCCTTATCTTTGTTATCTTCCTCGTCATCATCATGTTCACTATTTTCATCCTTGTGGCTAATTTTACTGATGTTATCTTTGTGGCTGCCATCACTAGTTTCATCTTTGTTTTCTCCTTCATCATCTTGCTGCTCTTGGCCATTGTTGCTTTCTTCTTGGCCACCTTCCTCTACATCATCTTCTTTTTCAATGCTTTCCTCATGATCATCACTTCTTTCTTCATGATCATGGCTGCTTTCTTGATCATTTTCTTCATTTTCATCCTCTTCTTCTTCACTGTCCTCTCCTTGTTCATCATTATATGTCTCATCTTCTTCCTCATTGTTGCCTCGTATTTGCCTTTCACTAGGTCTACTGTCAGCCCCTTCACTTGGTAATTTAGGGGAGGAGGTAATAAGTGAAATTATTTATGGAGAAGGCACATGGGGAGATGATGGATGTGTGGAGGTAGATGGTTGTGAAGTGGAAGGCAAGCTCTGCTGGATGAAGGCTCGAGGGTCTGCAAAGACATCATGTGAGATGAAGTTCTCCTAAGATATACCTTGTTTTTCTAGCTGGTATAGGAAAATCATCTTGATCAGGGAGTGATGAAAGAGGCTATGCATTTGGTGGTCATAGCTTTTCCTCTTGACAGTAGAGGCCATTTTATCAATACTCTATAAGAGGTAATAAGATAGGTTCATTATCTTGACTTTGGTAAAATGCATCAGCAACCTGATATGATATGAATAGAGCCGGGAGTATCTTCCCTCACATGTGAAAAAACTGATAATCTGCCTCATTAATGCTGCATACCTCTCTAGCAAATAAGAAAAAGGAAAAATAGTCTTGCAGTTTTTCTGATAGGTGGGTTTCAAATAAGGCCCATAATAAACCAAATCCAACTTCTTCTGTTTGAACCAAAGATCACCAATGTCTGGTATACCGGTTGCCTTGGAAATGATTTCAAATGAAAGCTCAAATTGGACCCATGATAGATTAACTTGGTGGTTTTGTAGGCTACAAGCAAACAATCTAGTTAAGTCTAGATGATATTTGACTTGCTTGACCTTCTCACAAAAATTGTAGCACCCTACATCCTGGAAGCATGAAAGGATCATAGGAGAGGAAGTGATTGGAGTGGTGTCTAGGGGTTCAAACCTTTTAGCTTTTCCTCCATGATGTTTTGGCTTGGTGGGAGTGTGAATCTCATCACCACTGGTGTGACTATCTCTCTCTAAAATGATGGTTGGTCAAAAGCAGCAGAAGGAACCTTGAGTTTTTGTTGAGGGTATTTGGAGTAAAATAAGTGGTGTAGGTAAAATCTTTGCAAAGAGGAAAGCTAAGGTGAAGACAACTTTTAAAGCTCATACTTGGCGGTGGAGTTCAGGGTTATAGTCACTCAGTCCCCTCTTTGCACAAAAAACCAAATTTTATTATAAACCTTAGTTCAAAGACATAACAATTGATTTTTGCATAGTCTAGGGTTTTGGTCAATTTTTAGTATGGATGACCTCTTTTATAAATCATGCTTGGGAGGAGGAAAAAAAAAGTTAGCCAAACTTTTATTAACTTGCATAAGTCTTAGAGGCCGAAAAAATTGAGTGTTGGAAGTCTTTGGCAACATTTGTGGAGTGCTACTAGGGGTGCAGTGCCAATGCGTAGCGCCGAGCTGGTCGGGCTGTCGGAGCATAGCACCAGGCGAAACAGACAGTCTCCCCGGTAGCGGTGGTCATTTCTAGGCCTGCGCATAGCGCCAACCTACAAGCATGTAGCATAATGTAATTTTACACTGCCCACCTCGCCTCCATGCGTAGCGCGAGAGGCTAGGGGTGTAGCGTCGTTCTCAATGTCTAGCGGCTATTACTTTCCACAGTTTTCAGAAAAACTAAAAATATTTTTTCTCAACGGCTTCTTCTTCTTGGAAAATGGCAAATGATGCATGCGGAAGGTTCAATTGGCCCTTTATACTTGATTTGAAAAGTAAATCTAAAAAGACCAAACCCACTTTCGTAAATTTTGTGTCTCCTATCTTTCAGTGTGCTTTTGACTAATGTTTGCTGTGAACACACTTTAACATTTTTCAGAAAACATGTTTCTATATGCCTTTGCCAATATTTTTGTAGAAAAATATTTTTGGCATGGACGCCCTTTTTTGGGATCCTGTCGTTGAGATGCAAAAATTGAGGTTACAATTTTCCTTTTTAGGCCTGCCTTGACAATAATTTATGCCCAACTTTTTACTTCAAAAACTATCGTTTTCTACCCTTTGGAAAAATGGTATTCTTTAAATTGATACCCTTTGTCTTTCTTCTCCTAGTGCAGCTGAAGCAGTTGTATTTTGGCAAAAACCTTAATGAGGAGGCTTCTGTCCTTGAAATCTCTGAGATGGTTCTTTGCTTGTCACCAATGTTTTGTTAATCTACCAAAACAAACGCCGATACTTTTTTACCTATAGGCCTATTGTTTTTTGTCTTGCTTGTGTCTACCTCCTAGTGATAATTACACCCTATTACCTTGCCTCATCTTGTTTCTGGTGGTCACCTTGGCTACTCTTTTAAAAATTTGAACAAGCACAACTATCCATTGCAGTGTTTGTGCTCTAAGCCAAGGAGGCTTTCCTTGAATGACCTTGGGTCAAAATGCTTGATTTTATTCCCCTTTGAATGCAACCTCTTTATACACGAAGACATAACTTGTTGGGTACCAAATCCATCTTATGACTCAATGAAATCTTTGATGACCTAATGGGGACCTTTGGACTTGGATTTTAGAAAGAGATTTAGACTTAGGGATCACTAAGTAAAAGCTAGGACCTATGATAAGCTTAGTGTGTTTTGAAGACGTAGGATCTAGCATATTTGATTGTCCAAAGGGTCTGTAGAGATAGTCAGTGTCTAGGATGGGTCTTCCAGGAGTGGTGGGCTAGTGATGACAACATAGGAAGATGAAAATAGGAAAGTTTTATCTTAGAAAAATGAAGCTAGTGAGATTTATAGAACTCACAATATTTATGAATTTTGTTTCTAGAAATCTAGGAACACTACTTAGTCATCTTCAGATAGTGAAAAATATAAATGACTAACAACACTCATCCAATTGACATCTACAATCATGGTAAGGAGATGCAAAACATACCAGGTGACCTACTGTCGATGCACACCTTCTACCTTTGCCTCTGATCTTTTTCCTGACTTTTGTCTGAGAACAATGCTACCTCTCTGGCCTGCCTCATGCCTTAACCCTCTTTCTCGTGGACATTGTTTCCTAAATCTATCTGACATTCCTTGGTTGTTTCGAACTAGTTCTATGATGGGTATTATGATCCAGTATGTGATCATACGCGGTCCCTTCATGTAGTATACGGAGTCACCCATGTGGTGCATGCACGACACTGCGTGCTGCCTCCACCCTTCTCCTTTCGACCTCCGCGTGGCACCCCGATCGGGGGTAGGCTTATTGCAAGTTTCATTTGTGACAATCCAGGCTGGTTAATTTAAGCAATTGTTCAGTGCTGAATGGAAATGCACGAAATGGGTTGGAGGAACGAAGAAACAAAGTATATTTCTAGACAATGAGTTTTTGAAGTAGGGTATTTCTTTAGCGAGTATGGACCAAGTAAGATGTGGTTATTCAGTTAAGTATTTGATCAAAATCCTGGAGGTAATGACCAATAAGTGAACTGTCTCTAGTTTGTATAGATGTGCAAACAAATATGGTGAATTTGTTACCATGAATTTTGTATTATTTAGGAAAGTCGTTTTCTTTGAGCACTAGATCAAGTAGTAGAAGACATATGTGGTTAGAATTGAAATTTGGATCCATGCATCGTTGGTGTAAAAATTGTTGTTAAAAAAACTTTTCCAACTTCTAGGAGAGGTGGTGGTGTAACACAAAAAATCAACAATATGCCACTGCAAGCCCTCATCTTGCACTTAAAGCACTGATAAAAATTTAGTTCTTTATCAGATACTTTTTTTTAAAGTACATTTTTCATTGAAATTTCGGATGTATCTATCTCACATTTTTTTCAAGAATACAAAAATTCTAGAAGTTTGGCAACAAGTTCAATGTGACGTTAATTTTTCTCCATATCTAATAAGATTTCTTGTTGGACAAATGTAATATTGTAGTATGGCCACTTCATCATTCTCCCCATGATTACACAGTAAAATTCAACATTCCAAATTTTTAATAATTCAACATCATGAGTACAAATAAAAAATCAATGTTCAAAATAAAAATAAAAATAAAAATTAGAAGAACTGAATTCAAATGAAATACAATAATACATCCTATAATTTTTGTTGCAACATCATCATCACAAGGACTTGGAACTCTACAAACCTCATTTGAGGTATTTTTCTTCGTGATTATAATATTTTCCTTATAGTTACTGGTAACATTCTATTTCTAGCTTGGATGCATTGTTCATATCAACGCTTGTTGTGTGACTTGTTTCATTGTATTTGAGCCCAAAAATACATGCTAGCTGTAATTTTTTGTTAGTAAAAAGAGATTGGGAGGAATAGGAGTAGATGCCAAGGAAGATAAGAAGAACCATCCAGGGCTTAAATCGAAGTTATCTAGGACATAAATACTAGAAGCTCTAATTAATACAAAAAAAAAAAACCAAGAACCAATGAACAATGAACACTAGGTTGAGGAAGATGACATTATCCATGTTATTTACAATGTCGAGTGATGATCCATACATTAATTAACAATCGATATATACTGAAAAAAATATACACATTGAAATAGTTTGTAAGTTTTCCATGGTTGTTTGCACATTGACTCTTGTTATTGTTTATATTGGAGTTTGTCGATGATATGAGTCTCTCTCTTCACAATGGCATCCCTTACTGAAAGTTTTTTCCTCTCTCTACTAAATGGCTATGTCCATGTATATTATGGATATTTAAGTGAAGATATTAGAGTTTTATGAATGGATCATTCCTTAATTTGGCACGTTAATTCTATCAATAAATATTGTACATATGATTTTATCATCTCAGCAAGGGAAGCACAAAATTTTTCCATGTTAAGTAATTGTCTTAAGTTTTTGGTTTCATTACCTGCAATATTTTCTTTGATGACAAATGAAAACCAGAAAATTCAAAACAATATGTCTAGTGTGGAAATATCCATTTCAATATCTTCAGAAATCTCATGTTTCATAAGGGAAATTTGAATCTTTCTCTCAAGTCAACCAGCTAGCAAAAAATAATGGAAGGGGCCAATTGCTTTAAATTTTCATTTCGTTAAACATATGTGTCATAAAACTCCTATTTTTTCTACTTGATGGGGACAATCTCTCATTGAGTAGTCTATTCAAGTCGAATCCAATAGTGATCTAGTGGGTGTTTACACAAGAAACATATTTGGTTTTCAGTGCATGCAGTCTAAGGTCTACCCGATAATTCCTTATGTGGCACCCCAAGAACTTAGCCTCATCCCGGCCAAGAAAAAATGTGGAGTTACAAAAGAAATTAAATTTATAAATGACATCTAGATATCATAAATATTTTGTGAGGCCAATATTTCAATATTATGTAAAGCATGGGTCAGTTAATTTGGGAACAAATCCTCAAATAGAAGAGCCTACTCCTTCATAGCAACATGACCCAAAATTTATATAAATAAATAAATAAACAAGAACATTTCATTGTGTTCTTAAACCCACAAAAATATGTACAGAGAGAAACATGTATTCTTAATTGGATTATTTGGTAAAGATGAATGAAGTATCTACAAATGCACAGGAGATACAATCCAAAGTCTTATCACTGTGCTTTTATTTAGATATTGCCTACAATTTTCATTACAAGTACCTTGGTAACCAACATGTCTTCCATGGCATATCTCACTCCCCCCCTCGTTATTCTAGAATCCTTCACACCTCCATAAGGTTAGTTGTCAGCCCGTTTTCTAGGAGAATAATTTAAACACACTCCTCCTACATGTAAAATAGATCAGTAGCAACAAATATGACTGTTATTTATGATTAAAAACATCAAGAAAATGTCAGATCTTGAATAAGAAGGGTGAAAAATCCAAACAAGTATGGCTACTATAAGCATAACCATCTCCTTTATTGAAGATAATAGTCATGATCATATCTTAGTTGCAGGAATATACAATGCCTACAAATGTTATGTTACACAATCAAATGATGAAAATTAATCTAATTTAGAATAACACTGCTAAAGTGGTGAGGGGGTATTTGTGGTATTTCACAGCTGCAGGAAACAAAATAATGGAATTAGAGTGTTGAGAAAGATGCAAAAGGTTGATTTTTGATTGGAAATTTGAATACTGATCAGTGTATGGTTGCAAAGGATGCCCTCTTCGATATAAAAACTTCTTGGACACCTTCCGAAAAAAATTTTAAATGCTGAAAAGAAAAGAAATATGTTTGGAATAATAACCTTTCTAAGAAAATTGAAGCAGGTAAAGCTTATGGTAGAGAAATAGGTACCATTCAATTTAATCTTAGTATAAAAAGTTCAAATCATTTTTTCCCAAGTGAACATAATAAATTAGAAAAAGATATTTACAAAGAATTAAGAAAATAAGCACTAAAAGTCATTTCTCATCAAAATTTACAAAAGATGTTGTATAACAATTGGCTAGAATAGGTTCCAATGCTTTCCTTGTTTAAAGGGAAGTTGATAGTTTTTTAGGTGACAACTGTATGGAAGTTCAAGGTTTTAATGAAATTACACACCTAAGGATCAAACCCAGACTCAGGGGCATTTGACTCAAGAAATTCTAAATTCCACATGACAAAATAGAGATTGCTTTTATTTTTAGTTTATTAATAGAATTTGATTCATGAAATCTAGTAATAGCTTCTAGATGTACTTTTTCATAAAGTATATTATTTTCAATTTAATAAGGGTTGGATTTTGAAGAAGTATTCTAACTTGTATTTTAGAGCATTTAATTTCATCTAGGCTAGATTTCTAGTTGATGGAATTTCAGTCAATCCATATTGAGAAATAGGTCATCTAGTTCATCTAAGCTAGACTTCTAGTTGAGAAATAGGCTTCAACCTTATTTTGTGAAGTTTTTGAAAAGAAACTTTAGTTCGTTCATCAGAAATTTTCCCTAAGTCAGAGATTTAAAATAGTATGGCTAGAATTCAATATAAAATAAACATTTTATGAGATCAATGGATCTAATGTTTTGTGATCTGTAAATTAAAAATTTGTTGAAAATTTACAGGATAGATATTTAAGTAATGAGTAAGTGTAAAAAACTAGATGATGATGAACATGATTGTTTTAATTAGGAGTAAGATCCACACATCATATAAATTGTTGGGTATTGCTAGAGGCATTGTAATTGCAATGGTAATCACTTTCTTCCTTCTTCACCCTTCCTCCTAATCTTTCTTGTTTTAGGACACTAGGTAATTCATTCACCCAACCATTACAAAGCCCTGCATCTAGGAAATATAGTTAAAACAATGACACTTCCAAGAAGCATCCAAATATAATAATATAGCTTCAATATTTTTTATTCGTGTGTTTTATTCAACCCATCCTCTTATGTTTTTTATTTATATAAATATTGCGAGAGAAAAGATATGATGAAATTTCATTTGATGTTTGCTTATGCGCATGATGGATAAAATTCGAGGAAATATGGAAATTAAAACACATAATAGAGTTAATGGTTGAATATTCATGCAACCATGAGTGCTTAACCTCCTCCCCTTCATAAAATTAATTTACAGTAATATTCTTTTGGATTGGCGTTGACAATAATTACACATTACTAAAATGTACAATGATTTTTTTGTGTACAAATCATGTGTGAGTCACTATGGTGTGTATGGAGACAAAGACTCAGGGTATATCTTTCCAAATTCCAGTAGACGACCTTCACAGTGAGGGCATCAAGCATACCCTAACGATGGTGAAGCAAAAGGCTTCCAAAATTATTTATTTTCCAACAGTCCTGACAAATGCATATGTTTGTTTGAGGAAGCAATATTTTATTTATTTCCATGCTATTAAAGGTTTTCATGAATATTTTGCATTAACTAACAATATGAATGTTAGGTCCCTATATTACTATTATAGTCCCTTATTGTTGTTATTGTAACCCCCTTATTGTTATTATTGTACCCATGTAACCCCCATATTGTTATTATTTTTCCCTTAAATTATTATTTTTAGGTTGGCTAGGATTACACTGTGGCCCCATTAGGATTACATTGGGCCCCATGGACTCCTATATATAGAGAGGAGGCTTTATAATTTGTATCATCCCAGAATTTTTCATTCATGTAATTTATTGGAGGTTTCCCCCTCGAATTGGCATATTTATAAGGCGTTGATATCTCTTTTCTTCTATTTCTGGAGCTGGTTTCACAACATTTGGTATGAGAGCTTTGGATTCTATGGTTTCCCTCCTCCAAATAGGTTATCCTAGAATTTTCACTATAACGTTTTTTCTAAGAAGGTTCAGAAGCTGAAATTTTTAGAGTATGAAGATGAGATCCTGAGGAACATCGTCCAAAAATTTCAAAGCTTGGTTCACAATATTTTCGGAGATATGATCTATGTAAGTTAGGTCTTTTTGCAGGCTCCTGAATTTCACTTAAAATGGTCATCGCGGAATTTTCACTATAAAGTTTTTTCCACAAAGGTTCAGAAGCTGAAATTCTTAGAGCGCGAAATTGAAATCTTGAGGAACATCATCACAAAATTTCAGAGCTTGGTTTAGAATATTTTTGGAGATATGATCTGCGGAAGTTAGGTCTTTTTCAGGCTCCTGAATTTCATCTCAAAGAGGTGATCGTGGGAAAATATTCATAAGTCTCTCTCTAAGCATCAGATTGAAATTATGTAAAAAGTGACTGGAAGTACACGGAATGTAGTTTCCTATCTGTAATTTTTAGACCAAAGGAGAAAACAGTGACACGTGGCAAGCCGTACAAGTTCACTGTACTAAACCAGTCCATAATTATGTCATTGTGGGAGATTGGAAATAAATTTGTCTTGAAGAATCCAAATCAAGTTAGACCTGTGGAAATTGAAAGAAGATTCAGGGGGCTATGTCAGGGCTGAATTTCAGATATTGAAGATCTGAAATCAGAGAGATAATTCAGTTTCAATATCGAGCTCCTCAAAATCAAGAAAAAGGTGTCTATTTTTTTTTCAAATTGCATAAGTCTTGTTTGAAAAATCAGTTTTAAGTGATTCCAGAGGCCTATTGAGCATAGATATCAGTATTGGGTTCTAAAATTCCTCCTAAAAGGAATTCAACACCCATTAAGCCCTAAGAGTACTCTACTATGACTCATGAAGATGAAGAATTGCAACACGATCTATCAAAATTACAAGCGCAAGTGCACCAAAATTCGCTCTCTCAAAGAGCAACAAAAAGTGAAATGGATGTTTTGAAGAAAAACATGGAAGCTAAGATGGATATTTTGAAGAAAGGCATTGAAGCTACAATGGATGGTTTGAAGAATGGTATGGAAGAAAAAATGGAAGGTTTGAAGGAAGACATGGAATGTTTGAAGGAAGGTTTGTCAAAGTTGATACAAGAAATGATTCCTAATGGAAAAAATATAGTAGATGAAAATCATGATGAGAACAAAATAAATGTTAATCATGATTTCATAAACTCTAATGTTGGATTGAAGAACCACCATATTCCAAAGAAGGATATGAGAAAGTTTGATGGCAAGGATCCCGTAACATGGATACTATAGATGGAGCAATATTTCGATCTCAATAATGTTCAAAACACACAAAAGGTACACATTGCAACTTTACATTTAGAAAAAAATACATTTGTATGGCATTGATGGCTTTGCTATCATAAAAAAATTGTCACTTTTTCAATTTTTATGGAGGAAATGATAGCACATTATGATGATACAAAAAGAAACACCTTCTTTAGCCAATTGATAAATCTCAAACAAAAGGGTTTAGTGGCGGAGCACATTGAGGACTTCCAAAATTTGAATATAAGGGTAACTGATATTTCAGAGGAACATAGAATTGATCTCTTCATAGGTAATTTAAAGGATAGCATCCAAAATGAAGTTCACGTTTTGGAACCTAATTCATTGGAGAAGGCATTCAGGTTGGCAAGAAAAATTGAATGTAAATTTATGGATAAAAGGAAGCCTACCACTCACTTCTATAAAGATGGAAGTGTTGCTACTCCTAGATTTCCATAACCTACAAGGTTGAAACCACAAAAATTGGAAGAAAAAAGAGCAAAAGGGCTTTTCTACAGTTGTGATAGAAAATACACTAAAGGTCATAAGTGTGTTGAGAAAAAATTATTTTACATGGATTGTGAAGAGGAAGAAGAAAATGAGCAAGAAGATGATATACACCAGGGACCACCCCTAGAAGAGGAAGAAATGAATCGACCATATCGTGTAATGCATTGGTAGGAATTACGACTCCTCAAACTCTCAATATAGAAGGACATATCAAGAAGAAAAAGGTAATAGTGTTGATTGATTCAGGTAGCACCCATAATTTTATTCATTGTAAGGTAGCCAAGGAATTGAATTGTTTCCTATATCCAACACCAAAATGTCAAGTGATGGTTGCAAATGGAGGAACTACAAATTTCTCTGGAAAATTCCATAATATCAAGCTAACCATGGGGGAATATGTATTGAATAGTCCAATGCTTTCCATTCCTATGGGAGGTGCTGATGTTGTACTAGGAGTACAATGGTTACAATCTTTGGGGACGGTAGCTTTTAATTTTTAAGAACTTTTCTTGAAATTTTTTTCAGAAGGAAAGGAAGTCGAATTACGGGGTATTGAAGGGAAGCCGGGAAGGATAATAAGCTCTAATGTCATGACAAAGCTTATAAATAAAGAAAAAAGAGGCGTAATTGCACAATTATGCTCACTAGAAGTTCCTACATCAAAATCATCTATTTCTGCAGATCTCCAACAAGTCTTGGACAATCATTCCAAGGTGTTTGAAACTCCCAAAGGACTCCCACCTATTCGTGATCATGATCATGCTATTCATTTGATTCCAGGAAGTGTTCCTCCAAACATCAGGTCTTATAGATATCCTTATGTCCAAAAGAGCGAAATTGAACGTATGATTGCAGAAATGTTAGAGGCGGGTATAATTCAACCTAGTCAAAGTTCTTTCTCTGCTCCTGTAGTATTGGTACACACGAAGGATGGATCATGGCGAATGTGTCCGGATTATAGGGAGCTCAATAAGCTCACCATTAAAGACAAATTTCCCATTCCTGTGATTGATGAATTATTGGATTAATTACATGGAGCAATTTATTTTACCAAGTTGGATCTTCGTTCAGGATATCATCAAATTAGAATGAAGACTGAAGATATTCCAAAAACAACATTTCAAACTCATGAGGGTCATTATGAATATTTGGTCATGCCTTTTGGCCTTACCAATGCACCTTCTACATTTCAAGGGTTGATGAATTCCATTTTCAAACCCTTCCTTAGAAAATTTGTGCTAGTATTTTTTGATGATATACTAATCTATAACGGGTCTTGGAAGGATCATGTTGAACATGTTGACAGGGTGCTCAAACTATTGCAGGAGAAACAATTATATGCAAAAACATCCAAATGTTTCTTTGGAGTACAAGAAGTGGAATATCTAGGTCATATTGTATCTCATGAGGGTGTTAAAGTAGACCCTAAAAAAATTAAATCCATTAAGGAATGGAAAGTCCCCACAACCATAAAGCAGTTGCGAGGATTTCTCGGGTTAACAGGGTATTATCGCAAGTTTGTTAAGAATTATGGGAGAATAGCAGCACCTCTAACAACATTATTGAAGAAAGATGCATTTTCATGGACTCCTGAAGCAACTAAGGCCTTTGAACATCTTAAAGAGGCAATGTGCCTAGCACCGGTCTTAGCTACGCCAGACTTCAGAAAAACCTTTATTGTGGAATGTGATGCCTCAGGAAATGGAATTGGTGTTGTTTTAATGCAGGAAGGAAGACCCATTGCTTTTGAAAGTCATCCAATCAAAGGAAAGTATTTACAGAAACCTATTTATGAGAAGGAAATGTTAGCAATATTGCATACACTAAAGAAATGGCGAACTTACCTAATGGGAAGACACTTCAAGGTAAAAACTGATCATGATAGTCTTAAACACTTTTTGGAACAAAGACTATCTTCAGAAGAGCAGCAAAAAAGGGTCACAAAGATGTTGGGTTATGACTTTGAAATAATCTACAAAAAAGGAAAGCTTAATGTTGTTGCAGATGCACTCTCAAGAAAGAATGAAGAGGTGGAAGCATTGCTTTGTGCCATTCCTATTATCCAACCAGATTGGATAACCGAAGCAAGAGATGAATGGAAGAAGGACAAAGATGTATGGACACTCATTCAAAAGTTGCAGCAAGATCCTAGTACATCTGATACATTTAGTTGGAAAAATGATTCCTTATGGTACAAAGATCGCTTATATCTTTGTAAGAATTCCAAACTAAAAAAAAATATTCTTTTGGAATTGCACACTTCTCCTTTAGGAGGACACTCAGGATTTTTAAAAACTTACCACAGGGTGAAGAAAGAATTTTTTTGGGATGGCCTTAAATCTGATATTAAAAATTTTGTGGCGGAATGTTTGGTTTTCCAGCAGAATAAAGTGGAGACAATTAAGACCCCGGGACTTCTACAACCTTTATCCATTCCAAGTCAACGTTGGGAGGAGATTTCAATGGATTTTATCACAGGTTTACCTAAGTCCGAAGGAAAGAGTGTCATCATGGTGGTAGTTGATAGACTTACCAGGTATGCACACTTTTGTGCATTATCTCATCCATTTAAAGCAAGTACAGTTGCTACTACATTTATGGACACAATTCAAAAGCTACATGGAAAACCAAGGGTTATTGTGAGCGACAGAGATCCCATTTTTACTGGAAATTTTTGGACGGAGTTATTTTCTTGTTTGGGTACTCAATTAGCTCATAGCTCATCTTATCATCCTCAATCTGATGGTCAAACTGAGATAGTAAATAAATGTTTGGAAGGATATCTTCGTTGTTTTGTATCTAATAAACAAACACAATGGGTTAAGTGGTTACCTCTTGCTGAATGGTGGTATAACACTTCCTTCCATACTACAGCAAAAATGACCCCATTTATGGCACTTTATGGATATCATCCACCATCCATCACATCATCTTTAAGAGAAAATTCGAAGGTTAAAGCAGTGGAAGATCACATCGAGCATCAACAAGAAGTTCTCCAACTCTTAAAGGATAACCTGAATTTGGCACAAAATCAAATGAAACAACAGGCATATCAACATCGCAGCGAGAGAAGTTTTGATGTAGGAGACTGGGTATTTTTACGGCTAGAACCATACAAACAAATGTCCCTCAAGCAAGCTAAGAAGGATAATAGATTATCGCCAAATTACTATGGTCCTTACAAGGCATTGCAAAACATTGGTACTATGGGATACAAATTGGAGCTTCCCGCTTCTTCACGAGTACATCTAGAAAAGATACCATAAAAGAGCTAAATCACTCCTCTCGAACCTGAAAAAAATCGAGAAATACAAAAAATGAATTAATTAATAACAATGCAGTAAGAATAAAAGAAATCAAGGGTTAAAGTGAAAATAATTATCTAGGAATAGTAGAAACGCACTAATCTTATACATTGATTTACTTAGGTTCTTTTGCTAGAATCCTCAAATAATCCTCAAAAATCTATGGATTCATGTAACCTGTTTTGAAATTTCTTGTGGCTTTGGTTGATGATGGCTTCAAATTTCCTTCCTAAGAAACCCTAGTATTCCAAATATCATTTTAATTTTGGATTATCAAAATGTTTGAGATCACAAATCATGGTAATGTTGTAAAGCTACACTATCATTAAGTTGGATTATTGTTATAGGGGCTAGATATAGAAATTTGATGGAAGAAGATAATAATCAATATGGTAAAAATTAGACATGGGGTATGAATAAAAAATATGTCTTAAACATGCTAAACTTGATTAAAGTTCAAAATTTGATGTTGTGAATACTATGAAAAGAAAATTGATTACAATTGTTTTCCTTTATATTTAATGGGTGATGAACCAAGAAATGTCAAAGAGAATATTAATGGTGAAGAGGAAACTCACTAAAGGAAGAATATGGGGAAAGGAATGTATACCTTCAAATGGAAACATTCTTGGTATTTGTAGGATTTTTCAAAAGTAACAAAGGCCTTTAAATGAAAATGGGTTTTTAATGAGATGCATAATATCCATGGATGTGGAGAAATATATGATCGAAAATTGTAGGAGAATTTCTCCAACCTAAAAACTTACCATTTTCTGATGCTTTGCAAGTAAACAAATCGGTCTTATATAAACAAATTTTATGGCCTCGTCAAAGATAATGATTTAGTTTTCATATGAACTTTAACTCATAATGGAAAAAAATAAGAATGACAAAATATGATTTGCTGATAGAGTTTACCTGGCCTAGACTACATCTCTGGGCCTACTAACTAGACTGCTCTAGATATTCCAGTGATAAAATAGTACCTCACAACATTTAGTGTTCCTTGGATTGCAACCTTTATGATATCATTCTATACAAAACCAATGTTTCTGTCAGTTTTATAGTCCCTCTACTATAATATGTGTTTTTTTCCTCCATTGAAACTCATGGAAGGTTAATTTACCCGCCCAATTGATTTTATTTTTGGAATTTGGAGAATTGACCTTGCCCTTCATGAGAGCCAATGACTTGGTAGAAGCTTTAATAAAGTCAGTTTTAACTAACTAAATTAACCAAATTGAAATATATTAATTTCGTTCTTACCTCTGGATCTTGGGAACTAAAATATATGGTAGTGGCAACATGGAAGACATTGTGGCAGCGATGGATGGCACAACCGAAGCTCCCTTCCTCACACAGATCTGCTCTGAAAAGAGGAAGCCTCTCTTGGGCCCCTGCGAGTGATAGAAGACATGAATTCTTTGATGGGTTGTCTGGATCTCTGAGATTGGCATGCACTGTGTACCCATTTTCTAGTAGATTATTTACTAGCCATGATCCAATGTATCCCCCTGCTCCTGTCATGCACACGGTAAGGCCCATCCCTTGAGGGGCAGCCACATCTGTCTCCTTTTCTCTTTTTCTACAGATATGTGAGGATAGATATTGCGAGAAATGAAGATGCAGCCGTAATCTCATCACACGTTTCATTCTCAATTAGGACATTTAGTGGTTTTTTAGATATAATAAAGTATTATAAACTTGGTGCTATTAAATATTTTTGAAAATTTAGGTGGAAAATTATAATTTCTAAAAATTCATTGGAAAAGTAGGTATCCATCATCTTTAGATTACACAATCCAAATTCAAAATTATTTTGTTGGAAATTTAAGACTAATTGAAAGCGAAAATGTCAATCAATCAAATACCACGTGTCAACACAATAATGGCCTATCTAATAGTCATAATGCATAGTTAGTTGCTAATGTCAATGCCCTTTCATCCCCCTTTCATCGTATGGCCTTCCCAATCAGCCTTGTAAGTTGAATTTTTAGTTGTTTGCCAAAAAAAATAGAACGCAATAATTTTCTCAGACGGTGTCAGATTGAGGTGATTCAAGAGTCGTTGGAATTAGAATGACAAGATATATGATTTGGTCTTGTTCTCATAATATTTTTAGCACTTTTATTTTTTAGCATATTTTTTATCCCCTGGATCAACAATAGCTAAGAAATATAATTCTTGATTTGATTTTATGAAATATGGCAAGCACAATGAAATCAAATACAATGTTGCTTATTGTTCCTAAGTGCACAAAAATAGTAGTATCCAAATGAATTGAATGTTAGTTATTTCAATGTCATTATTCATAAGCTTGTTAGAGAAGTAATCACAAATACAAGTGGGAGACAATGTACCCAAAAAAACACTACCCTATTTTTCAAGCTAAGCTACCACCACTACTAAATCAATTTTAGACCATGTAAGAGGGACATCAGTTTCATATAAGTGTTTTTGTTTTTGGTAAATGAAGCTAATCTATATTAATTTGAAAATAGAAATAGTGCATATACTACAGGCTGAGTTGGTAGGCTCCTCTTAACCAATCCCAACCTTTGTTTCTTAGATAAGGGGTTACATCTATGGAGGAAACCAAACCAGAAAGTATATGAAACAAAAAAATAAAAAATGTGTTGTAGCACTAGTGAAAATAGAAAATTTGTGATAATAGAAAGCATGTAAAAAAAATAGAATGAACTAAGTTGTTTCGCTATCAATAGTCTTCATCTTCATCATCGGTGTCTGGATCTTCCTCCACTACGGGATAGGCGTATGCTAGCATGAAAACTTCCTCTTCAACGGTGGGTAGATGCAGAGGCTTGGAGACCGGTGTGCAAAGGATGGGATTCACCAGGTACTCGACATCCAATACGTGCATCCAGGTACCTTCTGAGTCCATTATCCAAACATATGTATCATCCTGTTCATCGTCCTAAGCTGGAAGAGGCTCAGTCTTGCGAGGAAAGGGGTGTTTTTGGTGCACAATGGTGCCCCCCCCTTGTTCACTTCTACTTCTCTACGCAACATGCGAGGGGGCCTCCTCCTCCTTTTCAAGTTTGGGGCTCTAGGGAGCCTCTCTAGCGTGACTGCCCGAGGAGGAGCCTTCAACAGATTCGAGGCGATTATCAGGCCCCCGATGGTAGCAACTAGGGAGTGCACCTCTCTGGCCTGCTCTAATGGTTCTTTGCTATAGTCTAGGAGCCAAGGTTAGTTGAAGAAGAGGAGGTGTGAAGCAAGGGGAATGCACGACAAGGAGGGAGGTGCGAAGATGGGTCCTAGTGGACAGTGAGGTGTGCTGAAGCGGAATGTGCAGCAAGGGGCATGAGATTATGGGAGCACCCAGGCTTATGAAACTGGCAGGAAAGATGGAGTTGGGGTGAGGCACGGAGTTAGGGGGGAGTGCAGCCTAGGAAAGTCTACGCAACACAACACTAGTGGGGAGGCTATGCGGCAAACTGGGCACATACGAGGGCAAGAACTGAAACAACATATAAAATCGAAGGAATAGACTCTGAGTCTCTTTGTGCTAAAGGCCCATCCATTTAATAGGCCTATGACACATGTGAAATTAATGAGCATTATTGTGCCTCATACGCAATTGTGTGATGTAACGATTTTCATGAGTAGGCACATACAGAGAGTTATGGCCGAGCGGCATGTCAATCTAGAAGATCATTTAGAACGATTGCGGCAGTGAAGTACCCCATAGGGGGTGGTGCTATCCAAGCATGTCTTCATTATGTCCTATCTATGTCATCTCGTGAGGATGATTGCAAGAGTGTGGTTCCACATTGGGTGAAGACATGCATTGCAGATCTTCATCCTCTTCAGCGTGGGAGAGGCAGTTATCATGTGTACTTCTGTTGTCACCCACATCCAAGGAGTTTCATATAAGTGTTATATACCTCATTTATAAATGTTTTTCATAATTTTGTAGGTATCCATTGATATACTCCATGGTTTTAAAACCATTAACGATAATAGTGCTATAGATAGTTTTGTTACAAATTTAATAGTTTAAAAGGAAAGCGGGGTTTGACCCCAGAGTATCTACTTGAATGACTCAACCTTTTTTCTGTCAAAGGCTTCCCTATCATATGCTCACACTTTTTAGAAATACTAGATATGGACAAAGAGCTTAGACTATCTTATCCCATTATTTGATTTTTAAAAGCTCCAACATACTTGATACAATCACGTATTGATAATCTTGTTGCTACATTGAAATGTGTTCATAGAGTGAAAACTATATATTGGTTCAATATTCCTCGATTAAGGGAAATAAAGTAACCCATATTTTTGGTAACGTGTGGATAAGTTGTTTCTATAGGCCACCTCCCCCCTTGCTTTCTTCAACATGTGCAGGGTTGCTTTTCATATAAAATTAAAAATTGATATTCTATTTAAAAAATTATTCAGGTTATATATCCTAAATCCATATCTTTGTTGTTATATTAGAGTTTACACTTAATGTTATAGAAAATTCCTAATATGGCGACCATATCTAAAAGGATCACTACCCAATCTAGATAATTTTTATTTTATTTTTTTAATTGAAAAAATAAAAAAGAAATATGAAAAATGTACCATTACAATGAATTTTGAGCAAGCATATAATCAATGAATTGATATACAATGTTACTTCTCGTTTTTAGAAAAGAGTCCAAATGAAAGAAAAACAATACATGACAAGGATAAAACATAAGATGGATGAGTTCGAAAAGCATTGAATATTGATTGCACAAGGCTTTCCATGGAAAAATAATGAGCCATATGTAAGATTCAAATATTAAAAAATAATATAGTGCTATAATGATTATGTGAGTCTTGAATTCCTTCAAAATATAAAAGTGTCTCTCATTATATCTTTTATCATAGTCTAAAGTGGTTTTCACCAAATTTACAGATCTTACCAAAGCCCCAAGTCAAATAGCACACTAGGCCATTGAATATGAAGCTTAAAACAAAATCTCGAGCAGTTGAAAGAGATAAATTTAATATCTTAGTATGCCTTAATCGTTGTCCCAAGTGATTTATGCATTTCTGTCCAAAATCAAAAGTTCATTTTCGTTAAATTAACAATTGTTTCAATTCTTGAAATAACTCATGATACCTCAAATATATAGACAAAAAATACTATTATCTGCAACAACAGAATTTGGCAGAAGAACATCTCCATAAGGTATAACATCGCTTGCAATTTTTTTCATTTTTTGGGGTGGATGTTTTTTAATTTTTACTAAATATCTTTAATGCACACTGGGAATGTGGGTGCCTAATAAGCATAGGTTTAAGTTGAGCCTGGTGCATTTTAAAATAGTTACAAACTAACTTGAATATCATTAATAGTTAGTTGAATTAGAAAAAATTAAGTGATTGAGAAGATAAATGATTACATATGCTCAACTAATTCCGCCCTTTTTATCATGCATTTGTACCTAAGAAGTATGTTATCATTTCTCTTCCCAATATTTCTATGGTTCCATATGATTTGTACGTGCAAGAAACATATATATTTAATGTAGTAATATCAAAATTGTGGAAAGTCTTTAAAGCCCCCAACAATCCTTAAGGACACCTATCAGCATACAAAGGGTTCTAATCTAGTGTCAACCGAATGAAAATATGGTTTTCAAAAGTAGGCTTCACAGGGTATTAACATAACCAAGGATTTAATGTCTCAAGCATCCTAAGAAAACCATGATAACTTGATAAATATAAAGGCTATTTTATGAAGTGAAGGAAAAATCGCCCGTAAAGGCTTTTTGGTTCCACACATGAAAATATGGAACTTCAATTATATTGTCTTTTTTAGTGTAGTAATTTAATTATAATTTAGTTTCGGCTTATCAGCTGCTGTGTTTTGAAAATGTATCAATGATGGGAGGGTTTGACCTATAAAACCTTTGCCTTTTAGATTGTATTGGGTATATCCTATACATGTGCATATATAAATTGAAACACTTTTTCAAGAAATAAACACCTTTTAGATTAAAAATTGTTTATATTTTAATCTGAATCACTTTTAGAATGTAATCTTATTTTTCTAAGGTTTTATTGTCTCATGTTAAACATAATATCATCACATTAAACACAAGACCATCACATATCTCTGATTTGTTGAAATTTTTCTCAAAATATGATAAAGAATCAATCAAATGGAGTGGGCTTCCTTTAAGTAGCATTTTATCTTCCATCAAAGTTTAGGAAATTGACAATTGCAAACATCATTCACAAAAATTTCCTACAGTCATAAATTTTTTCATTGAATTGTGAATTGCAAAGTCTAGATATTACCCACAAGTATTGTAAGAATTACCATTGAGATCATAAATATTTATCTTGGAGTCCCTTTCATAAATAATCTCTTAAATACAAGGGTGAAAATTATTAAGGTTACCGTCCATTAGGGGAATTTTGAGGTCTAAAATGGGCCTCCTAAGAAAAATGCACAACAAAAATACACTTTATAAGAACCAATAGGATTCAAGATGATGATGTCAACCATGGGGGATAATTCACCATTTTTTAAGTAAAAGGGTAAAAATATTAAAAAAATAATAAAATAATAAAACTACTTTTCAACTCGTATTTTAAACTTATCTCCCAATGTTTTTGCTCAAATTTTGAGTGGGAGTACTTGTTGGATGCAAAATTTAATTCCTCATCCAAGGGGTACCTATGTTGTATACTTTTCAGGAGACTTCTGCTACATTAAAATTGAGAAATACATAAAAAAAAATGTGATTACAATCACGTTTTTCATGTATTTCTCATTTTTCGTGTAGTGGGACCCATCGAAAGTATGCAACATGGGTACTCCTTGGATGAGGAATTAAATTTCGCATCCAACGAGTACTCCCGCTCGAAATTTGAGTAAAAAATTTGGGAGATAAGTTGAAAATATGAGTTGAAAAAGTAGTTTTTTCATTTTTCCCTCTAAAATTTGATGATGTCATCAAATCTTATTTGATTTTTTCCACTATTATTTTATAATTTCCTTAGGAGGCCCATTTTAGACCTCAAAATTCCCATAATGTCTGTGACTCAAGAGAATTCTGTGTTGAAAAATGCAATAAGAAATTCTTAATTTGATTTCTCCTTAGTCAAATTGGGGAAATTTGAAATTCCACATTAGCACAAAACTTGGAGTAGTTAACTGAGGTGAAATGGAACTTTTCACTTATTTAATGCACTTCATTGGATTTAGGGGCATGAATTTCATTTGTATGTAGTGAATCCTAAATTTTAGGATCCTAGGTTGAGTTAATTCCATTTGTAATGAGTTAAACTAGTTTTAACTGTTAATAGAATTAGTGGGTGGTTAGTTAAGTAGCGGGACATCTGTTTGACTTAGATATCATTTAGTTAATTAATCAATCAACCAATAACTAGGTCATGCATGCAAAGAATACGAGTTTCCGAGCTGTGGTGGAGTTTCCAAGGCAATGTACAATTAATTATATACTAGGTTGAGTATATAAATATTGTATTGGCCATATAATCAATTGACAGGTATTGTGCAAGAATATAGGGGGAAATTATTAAGGAATATTCTCATATTTGCTCACAAATTGCATAAGGAAATAGGGGCTCAAGCAGAGGTAGAAATTGACTAATTCTAGGTCAGAGCTTCTGAGTGAGAAAAGAGATAGGTTATTCACTTGCAGGTTGAACTCAGGTTGAGCTAGAAATTGTAATGCATCTATATTCATCATATTAATGCAAGAAGACATTGGGGTTTTTAGAAAATTGATTTTCCAAGGAAAAATACTGTGTGCATGTGTGTTATTTTTCATTGCAAGTTTGTGATTGATGTTCTAAATTACAAATTGAATTACGCAAAGTAGTAAAGTAGGTTTTTGATTAAAAATTAATCATCAGTTGCAAATCTACATCATAATTTCTACAATGTGACAATAGTTAGAAATTTAGGGTACAACAAGTAGTGGGAAAGATGATCGATTGAAAATGTGAATCTCGGTAATGTTTTTCCTTAATTTTTTATGTTTTTATATTTTAGGTAAACATCAACATTTTCATAATTAGAAATGATTTTTCTCTAAAAAACTTTTAGATAGAAAATTATATTATTACACGTAGTGCTTACTATTTTTTCATAATTTTTTCTATTATCAATAGTTCACCTAATGATTATTAACCATAACAGGCTAATTCCAAAATGTGTTTCCCATTTTTACGTTTTCACCCGATCCTTAAAATTTGTAGAAAAGAATTAAAATTGGTCTGAAGAAACCTCATACCATAAAGAATAGGTAAAATAATTCTTATAATCTCAAGAGAAGCACTAAAATTGGCTTGAAAAGGTCACACACTACAATCAGTGTCGAAAACAAATAAAGGCTCGCCAATTAGAAACATATAACTAATTGGAGAAGAAGGAAAAAACACACTACTTTATAGGAAACATCTAAAACTCAGAAATAAGGAAGCATAAAAAAATTAGTAAAGATGGAAACATTTGTATAGTTATTTTATCTAACAATGTAATTCATTTTTGTCTCCTATATTTTGTAATTAAAAATGCATAAGGAGAATGTTTTCATTGATTTATAAAATGCTCATCTCTCCCTCATAATAAGATGGTGGTATTAATTTCCACAAAATTTTTGTTATTCTCTTCATTCATAATCTTTTTATATCTACATGTAGATGAATTGGTATTAGAGCATAAGATCTTGGAAGCCATCCACTTGTTCAAATATTTTTTTTTGGGGATTTCTTTCGTAATAATTGAACACGCTTCTTAGTGTGCCCTCCTTGCTTCAGATTCCCATCACATATTGTCTCTTAGGGTCATACCTTTCACTTGATTTAGTGGATAAAAATCATGTCACCTCGTCTAGAACCCTCAATCAACTCACTAGTCCATGATTTATCGATGTCTGTTCAAGAGCTAATTACGCTACAACAACAAAGACACCCTCCTAGAAAAATGTAGTTGGATACATGATTTCAATTGCCAAAATTCTCGGGCGAAATGAATGGTGAGTACATTTATTCTTGGCTCCGTAGGCTCTCTACCTATTTCAAAACATGTCCCACAATAGAAGAGGACATGAAGCTTCAAATCACCAGTCTACAGTTGGAGGGCTTAGTGCAAAAATGGTGGGATACTCAACTAGATAATATATCCTTGGTTTTCAAGCTTGGGGACCCAACAGAGACTAGATACACACATATTGCATCTCGGGATGACTTCTACCAATCCTTAAGAGCATGTTTTTATCCAATGATATATCTCCATAATCTCCTTGCCCAGTGGTTGCAACTCTGAAAACTACCAAATCAATCAGTGCAAGAATATATTGATGTCTTCTGTAAATTTCACATTCATCACCATATATCTGATCCATAAGAGGTATTAATTATTAAATTTAATTTTGGTCTGCAAATGGTTTTTTGTCAATAAGTTGATTTTTTTGATAATAATTCCATGGACAAGTCATTTATTCTGGCCTTGGGTATAAAGCGTAAATTAGTTGCTCAAACTCGATCTCCTCAAATGAAAAATTGTCAATTTCATGCTGGTCCATCTAATGTGGCCCCTGCCTCATCCCCCTAGTGTAATTTTCATCATACCAACTCACATGCTTTAGTTTAATGTTGAGTAATTTAAAATATGCACCCCAACAAGTCTCTTTTTACAAAGGTAGAGAAACCAATTTGCTTTACCTGGCTTATAGTTGTTTCTCTTGAGAATCCTACCAAAGTAGACCCCTCTCCCATTCTCATGACTACTAATGATGTTGGAACCTTTTTTGCACCTCTATTTACACTTAATTTTCAAATCAAACATGAGTTGGTAACTTTTATCCTCGACAATGAGATTCAAAAGAATCTTGTGGCATAGGATTTGGTTCACACCCTAACCCATATCAGTTAGGCTGGGTTAAAAAGTAAGGCCCTCATCTTGCTGTCTCTCAATGTTGTGTCGTGCCCTTTTTTATTGGTCATTTTCAAGGTATTTTGATATGTCATTGTTATCCTCTGGATTGTGTGGATTTGTTACTAGGCATTCCATACTAATAATCCCAACACACTATTTATCATGCTAATGATAAAAAATACAACTTGCAACATGAGGTTCACACCTATATGCTCACATCCTTGGCCCTCACATCAACCCAATCTCTCACTAGAAAATTTTTCATTAAGAAATTAAATATAAACCAATGCATTTATTTGTGTTTGGTTCACTTTCTCAAGCCAGAAAAGAACCATCCAGTAAATCATACCATGGCTATATTAAAACCATAGTTTTCAACTATTTCACCAAACCCATGGGATTGCATCCCCCACACTCTATTGAACACCAAGTCGATCTTGTTCCATGTGCTTCCTTATCCAATGCCCCATCCTTTTTCGTTGTTGGAAAATTGTCTCTTCGATATGTTTCATTAAAGAAACATGTTGCCAAATTTTAGAATAGACACAAAAATATGTGTCTTTTCAAGGTATATGCAACCTCCAATGCTGTTAATAATGGGGTTCGAAGAAATCCATCACTGGTACTAATAGATGAATTCTCAAGTTCAAATTCTAGTCAGAAGAGTGCGACACAAGTTGGGGCAAAGCCACTACTAGAAACTTCTGGGAAAAGTGAGGATATTGTATTCAACAATAAGCAAACGACTGAAGAATGGAAATAATTGAATGGCCCTGTTGTCCAATAATTGAAGGGCCTTGTTGTGCAAGATTCTGTGGTAGACAAACAACCTTTTTATTTTCCTCAAATTCACTCTACTTTCTATGGAGGAATAATATCAACATCTCACTGCTCACTGCTTCTGATGGGAAAGCCTAAAACTATCTCAAAAGGGAAACTATCACTAAAAAAAATGGGATCAGTTAGGGTGCCAATGTGGCTCCCAACTGATCGTATCTTGTCAGTCAAAAGGGACACACGTCAATGCATACCAAATTGATGACAATAGAAATATTGAAGTAAAGTTTCACTCATTTGGTGGAGGAATTCAAGATGTTTCCCACTCTAAATAGGGAGGGATTGGGAAACCAAGAAAAAATCACCAATTTGAAACATCTAACTGATTAGACAAGAAGGAAAAAACACAGCATCTAAAAAAAAAAGAAAAAAAAACTAGTAAAGATGGAAACATCTCTATAGTTGTTTTATCTAATAACGTAATTGATTTTTATCTCATATATTTTGTAACAAAAAATTCATAAGGAGAATGTTTTCATTAGTTTATAAAATTCTCAGCTCTCCCTCATAATAATTTGGTGCCATTTTTTTCCTTCAAACTACTCAGCTCTCCCTTTGAATCACTTCAAAATGCTTTTTCAAACAAACTTTATGCAATTTAAAAAACCAAATACACACCTTTTTCTTGATTTTGAGGAGCTCAATATTGAAGCTAAATTATATCTATGATTTAGGATCTTCAATATCTGAATTTTAGCCTTGAAGTAACCCTCTAAATTTTATTTCAAATGCCATAGGTCTGACCTGATTTAGATTCTTAAAGACAAAGATATGCCCAATCTCCTATGATGACCTAATTATGGACTGGTTTAGTAGAGCAAACTTGTATCACTTGCCACATGTCATTGTTTCCTCTTTCGGCTCTGAAATTGATATAGAAGAAGCTACAGTCTGTGTACTTGTGTCCACTTTTTATAGCATTCCAATCCGATGCTCAGAGAGAGAGTTATGAATATTTTCCCATGATCACCTCTTTGAGATGAAATTTGGGAGCCTAAAAAATCCCTAACTTCCAAAGATCATATCTCCAAAAAAATTTCGAACCAAGATCTGAATTTTTTTCAGGAGGTTATTTAGGATTTCGGCTTTGCTTTGTAAAATTTTCAGCTTCTAAAACAATTTAGACCTATTTAGGTTAAATTTAAGATCTCGCAAAAAGCCCTAAATTCCACAGATTATATCTCCAAAAATATTCCAAACCAAGATCTGAAATTTTGAAATATTGTTCATCAGGATTTCGACTTCACACTATAAAATGTTTAGATTCTAAACCTTTGTAGAAAAAAATTTATAGCGAAAATGCCACAATGACCTATTTGCAGCAGCGAAAACCCTAGCAACCAATGCTCTGATACCAAATGTTGTGAAACTAGCTCCAAAAATAGAAGAAAGGAGATATCAATGCCTTATAAATAAGCCACTTCGAGGGGGAAACCTCCAATACATTACATGAATGAAAAATTCTTTGATGATACAAATGAAAAAACCTCCTTTCTATATATAGGAGTCCATGGGGCCACAATGTAATCCTAGCCGACCTAACAATAATAATGTAAGGGCACAATAATAAAAATATGGGGGTTACAAGGGTAAAAAAATAACAATAAGGGGGGCTACATTAACATAATAAGGGACTGCACTATTAATATAGGGACTTAACATACTGTAGGGACATTTACTGGATATGTTACCTTTTAGAAAAGATGGGAACTAGAGGCTAGCCAACCCTTTACAGACTCTGCCTTTAGAACATATAGAATTTAACACTACTTGGCCCTTTACAGACTCTGCCTGTAGAACCTGGTAGATTTTATGGGAGAAATGACACATGTATGCTCTAAAGTCTTCCTTAAGAGTTTATGGGAGAAATGAAACATGTATGGGAGAAATGACACATGTACACTATTTTACATAAAGTGGTTGTGGTTTATGGATATAAAAATGAAGAAATTATATTTAGATATATTCCATGGATTAACTATAGGGGCGTTTACTGGATATGTAACCTTTCATAAAAGATGAGATCTAGAGGATAAGTGGCCCTTTATAGACTATGTCTATAGAAATTGTAGAAGTTAACACTACCTGTCGCAATTATACCCTATGAAGTGTGTAGAGGACCCTTGGAATCACTCACACTACTTCAGGTAGACATAAGGGTGGATAAGAGTGTACTAAGTTCAAAAATATGGTGATATTGTTGGATATCTTTCCCAAGAGCCCAAATTTACTCTTTAAGTATATGTGGGGTCTATGTAACCATCTACAAAAACAAGTGATTATTTCCAAGCTAAGGATAATGTATGAGCCATGTGTATACACACTGTTATCTAGAATCCACAGGCCAAAATAAAGGGTACTTAAGTGGTTTGAAGGAAAAATAGCACCAATAAGCTTTGAGGGAGGGGAATAAGAACTAGAAATGGGAGAAGGATAAGAATAAAATATCCACTACACATCCATGCAAGGGTAGTAGAAATAATTCTAACCATTGCAACATTGATGGTAACATTAAGGAAAATTATTGGATGTTTGGTATGTGTTATATTCTTTATGTGAATGCCCCCATGCACTATATATTTCTCTAAGCTTAGTGGTGGGAATAAAATGGGAAGAAAGGACCCCCACTTTAGGGTTTCATAGAGAGGAAAAATCGCCACACCGGTGTTCAGGGGTAGTGACCCAAAAAAATGTTTTGGGAAAAAACATTCTCCCTTTATGATGGTTTTCATCACATGGTTTTTTCCTTTAAAATTTTTCTAGTGGATGGTAGTTTACCCCATGGTTCTCCAGTTTCAGTTAAAGTACTAAATTTTTATCTAATCCAAGGTAATGGATTGGTAGTTTATATTTTTTGTGGGATATATACATATATACATACATACATATGTGTGTGTGTGTGTGTGATGGTGTAAAAATTAATATACTAATAAAAAAAATGATCTTCTCATTTTGGGTTTCTCGAGTAAATTATATGTTAATGCATGTGTTATACATTGAATATTTTTAATTTTATTAAGAATATATTTGAAACAATTAACTATATAAGGTTAAAACCTATGTTTTGTATCAAATTACTTTTGGTTTCAATGGGAAACTTTTATGGCTAATGTGTTTTTCTCGAAATGTGATAGACCCCATTAAAATGGGAGATATATCAAATTGATTCCTATGGTGAAATAAAATAGTTTCAAGTAGTTTAAAGATATAGATCTGCATAAATTCAATCAGCATAGTTTTCAGATATATAAGTCCAAAATGGAATACTTGTTGTGAAAAAATATCAAAATGGAATAGTTGTTGGTGAACAAATCTTAGTGGATCACTATGGATATATCTGCTTCATTAAAAGGGATTTTTCTAGAAGGATGGACTAAGTTGGAAAGAAGGGAAAATATCACAATACAATTGTGTCTCTTAGATGTTGAAGAATGTAGCTAGGTTCAGTCTTCATTATTAATATATTTGTCAAAAAGAATTTATAATTATTGCTTCCTAACAAAAATCTATAACTATTATCAAAACAAAAACTTTTGTTAGGAAACAATAAAAGGCTAGACAAGAGACAAATAGTTATACTAATGATGAAAGAGTGAGACCATCAATTTAGGAAGGTTGTATAGTATGTCTCTTTTGATGTGCCTTCAGTTTCAGTGTTATCTCATTTAGATTTGGTACCTCTAGTATTTATTGATTTGTGCAACGACTTATATTAAAAACAAAACACAGAATGTTCCAAAAGATTTTATTACAAAAATGAAAAACACTTCTTTTCTATCTTATATGATGTAAATATTGTGTAATAGAAATGAAAAACATAAAGCCTTTCTCATGTCTTGAAGCTCAACAAAACACAGAATGTTCCAAATTTTTTTATTACAGAAACGCAAAACACTTCTTTTCTATCTTATATGATGTAAATATTGTGTAATAGAAATGAAAAACATAAAGCCTTTCTCATGTCTTGAAGCTCAACAAAACACAGAATGTTCCAAATTTTTTTATTACAGAAACGCAAAACACTTCTTTTCGATCCTATATCATGTAAATATTGTGTAATAGAAATGACAAATAGAAGGCTTTTCTCATGTCCTGAAGTTGAATAAAACACAAAATGTTCGAAATTTTTTTATTACAGAAGTGTAAAACACTTATTTTCTATCCTATATCATGTAAATATTATGTAACAGAAATGACAAAAAGAAAGCCTTTCTCATTTGTTGAAGTTGTCGGTGGCGCAAAGATTGATTGACTGACGTTGAATTTTTTTAAGTATTAAGTACGAGGGTAAAAGCGACATAGATGAAGGTTGAAAGGGCCACAAGAAGAAAGGAAGATCCTATATACTAAGTGGAAATGGTAGCGGGAAAGGAAAAATTTTAAGAAATAATAACATTTGATTCAGTTGACTCAGCACCGTCAGAAAATGTTGAATAGTTCCTCCCTATGTGACTCTACCGAAGTTGTCCCTAGTCTTGTTCATGTAAATATTGTTTAACAGAAGACAAAAAGAAATCATTTCTCATGTCCTGAAGCTGTTGGTGGCGTAAATATTTATTGAATGACATTTCATTTTTGAAAGTATTAAGTATGAGGGTAAAAGCGGCATAGACGAAGGTTGAAAGGGCCGTCGGAAGAAATGCAGATCCTATGTACTCAGTGGAAACAGTAGCGGGAAAGGTAAATGTTTAAGAAATAATAGCATTTGATTCAGTTGACTCAGCACCATTAGCAAAGGTTGAATAGTTCCTCCCTATGTGACTTGACCAAAGTTGTTCCTAGTCATGTTCATTGGCTGCAACCTAGACTTTATTACAGAAATGCAAAACACTTACTTTAATTACAAAAATTTCAATAACATTACTCAGAACAGAATTTAATTTTGAAAATAAATGACCTACAAAATTTTTAGATATATATCTATACATTAACGTCACTCAAAAAAAATATAATTTTGAAAATAAATTATATATTGAAAAATCACTAAATAAATCAGTCAAATTTCATTGTGACATTTTTTTTGACGTTACAAATATCTTATCCACTTATTTCTTAACCTAATACATTATCAAAAGGTGTAACATCCAATAAATAAATAAATAAAATCACATTTGAAACAATTCAATAAAATATAGAGATAGGTTCAGCCTAATTACACTTATGAGTTCTTATGAAACTCAATTATGCTACTCTATTTATATTTTAGATTCTTGTAACAAATTCGAAATTTGGAGCCAATCAATTTTTTTCAGAGAGAGGAAAACATTATACATACATACATACATACATACATACATACATACATACATATATATATATATATATATATATATATATATATAGATATAGATATAGATATAGATATAGATATATATATATATATATATATATATATATATATATATATATATATATATATATATATATATATAAACAATACATTAAACATAACATAATGTCATCACATCATTCCAAAACCATATAAGGATGACATGGTGCACTATCTTCACATATATGTGAAGATTATGATGAGAAAATTTTAGGGATGTAGAAAACATGCATCAGAAGGCATGTAATCACTTACTGTTATAATTTTGATGTGATAGATTATGGGTGATTTAAGCATATACAACAAGTCTGTTACTGGTTTGGTTTTTTGTACAAGATATATGTAAGAAAATTTATGGTGCAAAGAGGCAAAAAGTCATACTGAAAGTAAAGTATGGGTTTCATTAAAGGTATTATATCAAAGTGATCTCTGTAATGATTTATGATTGAAGACTATATGAAATGGTACATAATATAAACCAATTTTTTTTCTTTTTGAAAAAAAATAAAAAAAATCCATGATAATAACTAGATCATTACATAAAAACTCAAAGAGACTGCACACACATTTTCTGAGATATCAACCAACCACATATGATATATTAATTTCGCAGCATATTAAAAAAAAACATAAACATAAATTTGGAGCCAACCTGCAAATCCAAACAGCAAGAGCTGAGCCTGAATAGTAAGATGTAGACGCAGACAGCAGATGCAAAAACGCACAGTAGACGTAGAAACACATAAGCCCAAAACTGCTTAACGACTCTGGGCTGTTGTATTTATAAACTAATGTTCGACCGAACAATTTTAAGAGTTCGGTCGAACTAATAGTTCGGGTGAACTTATGTTGCCGATTTTACAATCTCCGACCAAAAATTTGTTTTCCCATGCCGTCAGTATGCCATAAATGTAAATGACAGAATGAGTTTGGTCAAACTAATTGTGAAAGTTTAGTTGAAGTCTCTAACATTTTGGCCGAAATTTAATAAAATTTCAGCCGAATTGTTGAGAAAAAAAAGCTTTCTGCCCCCAATTCTCACAAAAGTGTAACCCAACTTCATGGGCTTACCCTTTAGTATAATTTTGTTCCTTGAAATTTTTCAAGAATTGGGGAGTCAAAGCGGTAAGACGTAGGGTAAGGCTTATGAAACTATAGAAATCAGAATTCGACAAAGCCATATCCTGATATTTAGGTAAGTAGAGTTTTTTTGAATTTGTTTGCATAATAGATTAATAGGGTCAAAGTTTTTCACATATTTTTGGTGGTGGTTTGAGCAGCACTTCATTTACTAATAAACTGACAAGAACAAGGAAATTCGTAAGAAGCACAACAAAAAGGAAAGAATAATTTGAAAAAGAGGTATATAATCATGAAAAGAGCTTGTTTGTTGACCCCAAGCAGACCATTACTTCTACAACATAATCTTTTGTTGGTAAATCCTCAGTTGTTGTCTATTTAGAACCTTCTCTTGAAAGGAAGCCAACATCTCTACTCAGTGGTTGACCTGAATAGGAGTTTCTCATCAATTCTATTCAAGAACCAGAGTTCGAGACCATTGACTCTGAAGAATATGTGTTTTACAAAGCTCCTACTCTCTCCTGGTCTGATATGGACCATCTAGAGGGTATTGGTAACACAAATGGGGACTATAAGAAAAATGAGCTGGTCACATTTTAATTTCCTATCGGGGATACTAATGAATCTACTCAGATAAAACACATTCCTCCTTTTGCCTGACCTAATTTTCGTGGTATCTCTAGTGAATATCTTGATGCCTTCCTATTCAAATTTGATTTATTATGTAGAAGCTATGACTATTCTTCCAATTCTCATAAGATGAAGTTGTTGCCACATTGAAGGATGGAACTCTTAGGTGGTTTATGGGTCTGGGTTCAAACTCCATTTCCACTTGGGATGAAATGAAGAAGGTATTCTTAAAGAAGTATCTAGATTATTGTAAGACTAGAGACATCAGGGAAGAAATATTTGGCATGAATCAGAAGGAAGGGGAGAGTATTCAGGAATTGGTGGAGAGATTTCAATACAATTTGCAGAGATCCAAGATGAATCAACTGAACAAAGAACCCAAAAGGAAATTTTTTCTCAGGGAAATCAGATTGGAATTTATGGAGGTTTTAAACTTAATGGGAGTAGGTGATGTATTGAAGCTAAGTTATGATGATGTGTGTGAACTGTGTCGAAGATATTCAAGGGGAAATTCTAAAGTTGGAGGAGGATCAAGAGAAAATTCTTTCAGGCTTGTAAAATCAGTTGCCGAAGCTGGAGTAACCAGCGATGAAATGAATAATTTATTTGAAAATTTTAAATCTGATATTCTTAGTACTTTTTCTTCACAATTGGATGTTTTATAGGCTAAAAACAAATAGGAGGAGTTGGAGAAATCCCTGGCTGTGTTTTGCTCCAAATGTAGGAAGAAACATGCTCTATGGGAATGCCTTGTAGATAGCATAAAGGTATGCTAAATTGGTCAAGCTGAGCATTCTACTGATAAATGTCTTTCTCTTCTTGAGATTAAAGAAACGTATATAGAAAATCAGTGAGTTATCAATGCAATCTATGTAATGGAACCTCAAAGACCATGAAAACCATGTCCTATAGGTATGTCACAATCACATTTTCAAATTCCTTATGCTCAGAATTAGATGTGGAATATTCCAATGTCCTGGCAGCCCTGCCCCCCACGACAACCTTGGAAGGGGAACCTTTCTTACCCTGCTGCTCAGAATTTTCCTTCTCAAAATTTTTATTCAGCACAGCCCATGCCACAACAAATAGTACATCCACAACAACAACAAATTTAGTTGCCTACCCCACCAAATCAATGTCATCCAACACAACTTCCTACTTAGCCAATATCTATCCCCAACAATAAAGCCATCCAATGTACTCAAAATATTGCGGTAACTTATCCCACTTTTCCTACTTACTATATTACATTGTAGCCTCTACAAGATATTTATGTTCCTGCACTACAGGAATTTCCTGTGTCGCTACAGGAAATCAAACATAGATCAAGAAAAGTGGTGACTCAGCTCGAAATCATGGAAATTTTTAAGGATGGAAATTTATCTTAAAGTTTATAAGCCTGCGCGAATCTTACTAGCTTCTAACATGAAAATAATAAAAATTTTGGCAATATTTATATAAAATTACTTAGGTTTATAATGATTTTATATTTCTATATATAAATTAAAGGCGATTTTTAAGTTAAAATAATTTTATAATATAAAATTTGGGAAAAAATATTTTGGAAAAAAAATGGAAATTGGCGAATATTTTTTTTGGTAAAAACATGGAAAATTAACCCACTTACGAATATTAGCCCCTGAAATTTTCCATGCCCGAAAGGATTGAAGAGATTATAGAGGAAGACACTCTGGAAATACCTGATGTTGAAAACACACCTGAAACAGGAGAACGAATCACTTCAAGATCACAAGAACCTTCCTCATCCCATACTGTCTAGCCTCCTTTTGAAGAGAGAGTGGAAATGAAAATTAAATAACCCGAGGTTGATCTTGTGTATGAATTGAGAGATCTGTGCATCAATATCCCATTGCTGCAAGCTCTTAAGGATATCCCTATCTATGCCAAAACAGTGAGGGAGTTATGTGCCAAGAGACTAGACAAACAAAATAAATAACACTTTACAATTCAAGTAGGTGGAAAGCTTACAAGCCTAATGTCCACCAGATTTTTTGCTAAAAAATATGCAGACCCTAGAATTCCTTTGGTTACCACCTTTATCAATGGTTATCCCATAAAGAACACTTTAATTTATTTAGTTGCAACCATCAATCTGATGAACATGGAGACTTTATCTCATATAGGATCCTTTCACTTACTTCCTACTCCTACCATGTTAGAATTATTAGATAGGTCTAAGGTAAAGCCAAAGGGGGTGTTAGAAGACATTATCATCTCATTGGATTCTTAGGAGTACCCTGTAGACTTTTATGTTCTTCATCCTTAAAATAACTTGGGAGGGCATGCTTTGATTTTGGGGAGGACTTTGTTAGCCACAGAAGATGCTTACATAGGGTGTAGGTCTGGAAACACGACCATCACTTATGGATATGATAAAAAAAATATCAATTTGTATCCCCTTGATAAACCCCTCCTAATATCATAAAATACTGATTGGGTTGAAGAAGAGGATCATGATTCAGAATGTACTCAACTAGATTTAATAATTCCCAAGCCATGAGCCTTGAGGAAAACTCAGAATAAATTTTGATAAATTGTTGTATTTCTAATCTGAATTTTTTGTAGCATTTATGTTATGAAACGAGCTCCCAAAATAGAATAAAAGAGAGATCAACTCCTTATAAATCAGCCACTTTGAGGGGGAAAACTCCAATACATTACATAAATGAACAATTCTTGGATGATACAAATGACCAAAATCTCCTTCTATATATAGGAATCCATGGGGCCACAACATAGTCCTAGCCGACCTAACAATAATAATGTAAGGGCACAATAAAAACAATATTGAGGTTACATGGGTACAACAATAAAAATAAAGGGGCTATAGTAATAACAATCAGGAACTAAACTCGTAATATAGGGACCCAACATGCACCTTTCCTTCAAAAAAGTGTTGTCCTCAATGCTTGAGTAGCTCTGGGTGCTTCTGTATAAAATTTTCATCCTCCCATGTAGAACCTTTAGTGGGCAAGTTCTTCCACTTGATGAGATACTCTGAAATTGATCGATTTCGTACTTGTCGAGTTCTTGTTTCTGTGACGCCTTTAGGTTCCAATATGATTTTTCCTTCCTCATCAAGTTCTATCAATATTGTTTGAACTAGAATATTTTCACCTATAACCTTCTTTGAGCATGAAACATGGAAAAATGGATGCACTCGCAAAGAAGCAGGACACTGTAATTTGTATGTCATAGTACCAATATTCTGCAACACCTTTTAAGGACCATGGTGCTTTGGAAATAATTTATTATCCTTCTTAGCTTGCTTGAGGGACATTTGTTTGTATGGTTGTAGCCGTAAAAATAACCAATCTCCTACATCAAAATTTTTCTTGTTACGATGTTGATCTGGTTGTTTCATTCTATTTTGTGCCAAATTAGGTCATCCTTTAAGAGTTGGAGAACTTCTTGTTGATGCTCGATGTGATATTCCACTGCTTGAACCTTAGAATTTTCTCTTGATGATGATGTGATGGACAGTGGATGATATCCATAAAGTTCCATAAATGGGGTCATTTTTACTGCAGTATGGAAGGAAGTGTTATACCACCATTCAGCGAGAGGTAACCACTTGACCCATTTTGTTTGTTTACCAGATACAAAACAATGAAGATATCCTTCCAAAATTTTATTCACTATATGAGTTTGACCATCGGATTGAGGCTGATAAGATGAAGTATGAGTTTATTGAGTACCCAAACAAGAAAATAACTTCGTCCAAAAATTTACAGTAAAAATGGGATCTCTGTCGCTCATAATAATATTCGGGTTTCCATGTAGCTTTTGAATTGTGTCTATAAATGTAGTAGCAATTGTAGTTTATTTAAATGGATGAGATAATGCACAAAAGTGTGCATACTTGGTAAGTCTATCAACTACCACCATGATGACACTCTTTCCTTTAGACTTAGGTAAACCTGTGATAAAATCAATTGAAATATCCTCCCAAAGTTGAGTTGGAATAGATAAAGGTTGTAGAAGACCCGGGGTCTTAATTGTCTCAACTTTATTTGGCTGGAAAACCAAACATTTTGCCACAAAATTTTAAATATCAGATTTAATGCCATCCCCAAAAAAATATTTCTTCACCCTGTCGTAAGTTTTTAAAAATCTTGAGTGTCCTCCTAAAGGAGAGGTGTGCAATTCCAAAAGAATCTTTTGTTTTAGTTGGGAATTCTTACAAATATATAAGCGATCTTTGTGCCATAGGGAATCATTTTTCCAACTAAATGTATCATATGTACTAGGATATTGCTGCAACTTTTGAATGAGTTTCCACACTTATTCGTCCTTCTTCCATTCATCCCTTGCTTTGGTTATCCAATCTGTTTGGATAATAGAAATGGCACAAATCAATGCTTCCACCTATTCATTCCTTCTTGAGAGTGCAACTGCAGCAACATTTAGCTTTCCTTTTTTGTAGATTATTTCAAAGTCATAAGCCACATATTTGTGACCTATTTTTGTTTCACTTCTGAAGATAGTATTTTTTCCTAAAAGTGTTTAAGACTATCATGATAAATTTTTACCTTGAAGTGTCTTCCCATTAGGTAAGGTTTCCATTTCTTTAGTGCATGTAGTATTTTGAACATTTCCTTATCATAAATAGCTTTCTATAAATACTTTCCTTTGACTATATGGCTTTCAAAAACAATGGTTCTTCCTTATTGCATTAAAACAACACCAATTCCATTTCCTGAGGCATCACATTCCACAATAAAGGTTTTTGTGAAGTCTGACATATCTAAGACTGGTGCTAGGAACATTGCCTCTTTCAGATGTTCAAAGCACTTAGTTTCTTTAGGATTCCATGAAAATGCATCGTTCTTCAATAATTTTGTTAGAGGTGCTGCTATTCTCCCATAATTATTAAAAAACTTGTGATCATACCTCGTTAACCTGAGAAATCCTTGCAACTGCTTTATGGTTGTGGGGATGTTCCATTCCTTAGTGGATTTAATTTTGTTAAGGTCTACCTTAACACCCTCATGAGATACAATATGACCTAGATATTCGACCTCTTGTACTCCAAGGAGACATTTGGATGTTTTTTCATATAATTGTTTCTCCTGCAATAGTTTGAGCACCCTGTCAACATGTTGAACATGATCCTTCCAAGACATGTTGTAGATTAGTACATCATCAAAAATTAGTAGCACAAATTTTCTAAGGGTTTGAAAATGGAAATATCAACCCTTGAAATGTAGAAGGTGCATTGGTAAGGCCAAAGGGCATGACCAAAAATTCATAATGACCCTCATGAGTTCAAAATGATGTTTTCTGAATATATTTAGTCTTCATTCTAATTTGACGATATCCTGAACGAAGATCGAACTTGGTAAAATAAATTGCTCCATGTAATTCATCCAATAATTCATCAATCACAGGAATGGGAAATTTATCTTTAATGGTGAGCTTATTGAGCTCCGTATAATATGGACACATGCACCATGATCCATCCTTCTTGTGTACCAATAACACTGGAGCAGAGAAAGAACTTTGACTAGGTTGAATTATAAGAGCCTCTAACATTTCTACAATCATACATTCAATTTTGCTCTTTCGGACATAAGGATATCTATTAGGCACGATGTTTGGAGGAACACTTCCTGAAATCAAATGAATAGCATGGTTATGATCACAAATAGGTGGGAGTCCTTTGGGAGTTTCAAACACCTTGGAATGATTGTCTAAAACTTTTTGGCGATCTGCAGAAATAGATGATTTTGATGTTGGAACTTCCAGTGACCATAATTGTGAAATTATGCCTCGTTGTTCTTTCTTTAGAAGCTTTTTCATGACATTAGAGGTTATTATCTTTCCCAAATTCCCTACGATACCCCGTAATCCGAATTCATTTCCTTCTGAAAAAAATTTCAAGAAAGGTTCCTGAAAATTAAAACCTATCGTCCCCAAAGATTGTAACCATTGTACTCCTAGTAAAAAATCAACACCTCCAATTGGAATGGAAAGAATTGGACTATTAAATACATATTCCCCCATGGTTAGCTTGATATTATGGCATTTTCCAGAGCAATTTATATTTCCTCCATTTGCATCCATCATTGGACATTCTGGTGCCGGGTATAGGAAACAATTCATTTCCTTGGCCACCTTACAATGAATAAAAGAATGGGTACTACCCGAATTAATCAAAACTATTACCTTTTTCTTCTTGATATCTCCTTCTATCTTGAGAGTTTTAGGAGTGAGAATTCCTATCAATTCATTACATGATATGGTCAGACTCATTTCTTCCTCTTCTAGGGTTGGTTCCTCCTGTAAATCCTATTCTTTTGAAGATTCTTGTTCATATTCTTCTTCCTCCTCACAATCTATGTAAAATAATTTCTTCTTAGCACACTTATGACCTTTGGTGTATTTTTTATCACAACTGTAGCAAATCCCTTTTGCTATTTTTTCTTCCAATTTTTGTGGTGTCAACCTTGTATGTTGTGGAAGTCTATGAGTAGCAACACTTCCATCCTTATATATGTGAGTGGTAGGCTTCCTTGTTGCCATAATTTTACATTCAATTTTTCTTGCAAACCTGAATGGCTTTTCCAATGAATCAGGTTCCCAAACATGAACTTCATGTTGGATGTTATCCTTTAAAGTCCCTATGAAGACATCAATCTGGTGTTCCTTTGGAATATCAGTTACCCTTATATCCAATTTTTGGAAGTCCTCAATTTGCTCCACCATTGAACACTTTTGTTTGAGATTTATCAATTGACTAAAGAAGTTGTTGCTTTTTGTATCCTCATAATTTGTTATCAATTCCTCAAAAAAATTTGACCAACTGACAATTTTTTTATGGGAGCAAAGCCATATATACCATACAAATGTATTTTGTTCTAAATGTAAAGTTGCAATGCATACCTTTTTTGTGTTTTTCACATTACTGAGATCAAAATATTGCTCCATCTGTAGTATCCATGTTGCAGGATCCTTGCCATCAAAATTCCTCATATCCATATTTGGAATATGGTGGTACTTCCATCCAACATTCGAGTTTATGGAATCACAATTAACATTTATTTTGTTCTCATCATTAGTTTCCTCTAGTATATTTTCAGCATTAGGAAACATTTCTTGTATCAACTTTGTCAAACCTTCCATATGTGCATTTAGATCATTATTCATGTTTTCCATGTTGTTGGGTATGTGTTTTATTCTCTCCATGACTCATCACGTGCAGGGGGGTCACAGGTGGTGCGATAGCCCCCATGTCGAGGTCCGGGGCAATGACCTGGAAAAAATTTTTTGTCCTTATTTTCCGGTGAGCAGATCCGCCCATGGTTTTGTGCATGGGTTTGCACATGGTTTTGGGGTATGATGGCTTTTCGCCCCTGGTATTTTGTAGATCCAGTCAAGGGAACTACGGTTATGTTCTAATCCAGGGTTAATGGTTTGGGATTTATGTATGCTTCGGCATGTATATATGTGTGTGTGTGTGTGTGTGTGTGTGTGTGTGTGTGTTGTAATAATAAAATGAATATAATGAAAAATAAAGCTGGTTGTCCTGATTTGGGATCCAGGGGAAAATATCTGTGTTTATTTGTTTTATGTTTAATGCTATCGCTATTTTTTATTTTCTATTTTTAAGATTCATTTGTAGATAATTTATGTACAGGGTTAAAACCTAAATTTGGCATCAGAGCAGTTTCGGCTTGAAGGGGACACCTTTGCTACTAAGGGGTTTTTTGATCGGGCCTGAGGTAGACCCTATTCAGTGGGAGATCTGCGGGGTCGATTCTTGCAGTGAAAGAAGATGGAGAACGACAGGAAGATAGAGATCGAGAAATTTAATGGTCAAAGTTTTGATTTGTGGAAGCTCAAGATGGAGGATTTGCTGGTGGATAAGGACTAGTGGATCGCGGTAGATCCTAGTACTAAACCAACGACAATGTTAGATAAAGACTGGAAGAAACTGGATCAGAAGGTAAAGAGCACAATATGGTTGTGTGTCTCAAATTTAGTATTGTTGAATGTATCTAGGGAATCTACAGTGAAGACCTTATGGGACTAGCTAGGGAATTTGTACCAACCTAAATCTGTGGTGAATAAATTGTTCCTTCGGAAAAACCTGTATAACCTGAGGATGAAGGATGGAGACTTGGTGACGGAGCATTTGAATGCCTTCAATACTGTTGTAAGTCAGCTGTCATCTGTTGATATTAAAATATCATATGAAGTTAAGTGCATTAGTTTTTTGTGTTCTCTACCAAACTCGTGGGACATTCTGGTTATTGCAATAGGTAACAATAAAACTACCTTGAATTTTGATGGCATTGTCTCAGCCTTGCTATCGGAGGAAATGAGATAGAGAAATATGGAGGGTCAGAATGGAGATGCCTTATCTGTATGAGGAAGGTCCTAGAACAGAAAAAAGAATAAGGTTTCAAGTGGGAGATCTAAATCTCCTGGAAAGTTTGTAAAGGTGTGCTAGAAATGTTGAAAGGAAGGGCACTACAAAAAGGACTGTAGATCTAAAGCTTCCTAGAAAGTAAAGGGATCTGATGATGCTCCTTATGCAGAGGAAAAAACCACCTTGGATGAAGGTGGGGATGTTTATTTGGATTCTTCTTCAAATACACATGTAGATCATGAGTCATGGTTGATTGACTCAGGTGCATCCTTTCACCTCACTTCCCATGGGGAGTGTTTCTGTGAGTATGAGAAAGATGATGGTGGTGATGTCTCCTTAGGTGATAATAGGAAGGCTAGAATCATTGGACGTGGAAAATTCAAGCTGAAGCTGCAAGGTGGAAGGATTAGAACACTTCCTGGTGTTCTGCACATTCCTGCATTGGCCAAAGATCTGATTTTTGTAAGCAAGATTGATGATGCAGGTGTAAAAACAATGTTTGAGAAAGATACTTGTAAGATGGTTCGGGGAGCACTGGTATTAATACAAGGAGTTTAGATTGGAACTTTGTACAAGCTTGAGGGCAGCACTGTTATTACTCGGTGCAATAGTTTTGTGGTTCCCGAAAGTGGAGGTGAAAGCCTAGCAGTCTCTGGAGAAAAGACCATGCTATGACATCAAAGGCTTGGACATATTTGGGAGAAGGGCCTTCGGATACTGCATGGAAATGGTATGGTATAAGGTATATCTAATAACTCTTTGGATTTAGATTTGTGTGAACAATGTGTATATGGGAAGCAAAATCGGGTGAGTTTTCCTTCTGGTGCTAAGAGGGCGAACACTATATTAGAGCTTGTGCACAGTGATGTGTATGGACCTATGTCGGTTCCATCACTCTGTAAGTCTGTGTACTGTGTTTCATCCATAGACGACTTCTCAAGGAATACATGTATATATTTCTTGAGGAAGAAATCTAAAGTATTTGAAAGATTTAAATAATTTAAGGCTCTGGTGGAAAAGCAGACAGAGAAGAAGATAAAGGTGCCGAGGAAAGATAATGGTGGGGAGTTCTGCAAGAAAGAATTTGAAGAGTTCTGTATGAAGTATGGTATATCACAGCAGAATAATACTCCATACACACCTCAGCAAAATGGATTTGCAGAATGAATGAACAGAATGTTGATGGAAAAGGAAAGAAGCATGCTCAGTGGTACCAGGTTAGGACAATAATTCTAGGTAGAGGCAATGGAGACTGCATGTTACTTGGTTATAAAAGCACCTTCATCAACGTTGGAGGGTAAGACTCCACATGAGGTATGGACTGGTAAGAAACCCTCTCTTTCACATCTGAGGGTATTTGGATGTGATGCATATGTACATGTACCAAAGTAGAAAAGGACCAAGTTGGATAATAAATCTGAAAGGTGCATCTTTATTGGGTATAAGGATGGTTTAAAAGGTTACGAGCTTTGGAACCAGAAAACAAGGAAGGTTGTGTATAGCCGAGATGTGGTGTTTAGAGAGGTGAAAGATATTTCTAAACATGAAGTCCTACGAAAGGAACCTGAGAAGATAGAGTTTGAGCTAAAGGTGGATGAATCAGACTCTACAATAGAAGAAGACTTACAAGAGAAAGATCCACAAACTCCAACTGTGAGAAGATCAGTTTGGGAAATAAGACAACTAGAAAGGTATAGTCCATATGCTTTCCATTTAAATTTGGCTTTAACTATAAATGATGATGATCCCAGAACCGTCATAGAGGTAGTAGATTCAGAGGATGGAAAACTCTGGAAGGAGGCCATGGTTGATGAAATGACATCCTCGCATAAAAATGAGGCATGGGATCTGGTGGAGTTGCCAGCTGGAAGAAATCCCATCGAGAGAAAATGGGTGTTTAAGAAGAAGATGAATGTAGAAGGCAAGGTGGAGAAATAAAAGGCTTGGTTGGTAGCAAAAGGTTATTCCTAGGTGCCAGGAATTGATTTTGGTGATATTTTTTCTCCTGTTTCCAAAGTTACTTTTAGTATATTACTTTTATCTATTGCTGCTACATTTTATTTTGGGTTAGAATAGATGGATGTGAAGGAAAAATTTCTTCACAGGGATCTAGAAGAAGATATATACATGAAACAACCTGAAGGCTTTATGGTGAAGGGGAAGAAAGAGCTAGTATGCAGGTTAAAGAAGTCTTTGTATGGGTTAAAATAGTCACCAAGGATGTGGTATCAGAAATTTGATACCTATATATGGGGACTTGGCTTCACCAGAACCAAGGAGGGTCATTGTGTTTATTTTAAATTAATTGGTGACCGTGTTATTTATTTGGTCTTGTATGTGGATGATATGTTTTTGATTGGAAATGATAAAGAAATTATCCAGGAATTGAAGACCCAACTGTTCTCCAAATTTGACATAAAGGATCTTGGTGTTGCAAACTATATTTTGGGCATGGAAATTAAAAGAGGTCGGGCAAAGAGAAAACTCTGGTTAAACCAAAGGAAGTATGTCGAGACTATATTGCAGAGGTTTAATATGCAGGATATTAAACCGGTGAATGTTCCGAGTCCTATAGGTACAAAGTTGTATGCTGAACAATGTCACAAGACACAAGAAGAAGAGGAGGATATGTCCCGTGTTCCATATGCAACTGCAGTGGGTAGCCTAATGTATGCAATGTTCTATACTAGACCAGACATTGCACATGTAGTGGGAGTATTGAGCAGGTTTACGTCAAACCTAGGGAAGGAGCATTGGACAACAGTGAAGCGGGTTTTCAGATATTTGCGTGGCACTAGTGATTATAGCTTGTGCTACCAGGGAAGACCAGGATTGGAAAGAGTGTTGGAAATTCATGGTTTTTTTGATGCAGACTGGGCTGGAGATCTGGACTAAAGAAGATCTACAAGTGGGTATGTGTTTAGCCTATTTGGGGGTGCAGTTAGTTGGATGAGTAAAAGATAGTCTGTAGTGGCTCTTTCAACTACAGAGGCAGAATACATGATAGCCACTCATTCAAGCAAGGAAGCAGTTTGGTTGTAGAGATTGTGTTCAAGTATGGGGTTGGTGCAAAAACCTATAAGGATATACTGTGATAGCCAAAGTGCAATTTTCTTGGCTAAGAACCCTGTTTATCATTCAAAGACAAAGCGCATTGATGTTCAATATCACTTTGTGAGATATATGGTTAAAGCTAAAAGGGTGTTGCTGGTAAAGGTGGACAGTTTGAAGAATGTTGCAGATGCATTGAGAAATTCTATGAGCACTGAGAAGTTCTCTTGGTGTAGAGAAACAATGGGTGTTGCAAAGTTGGGCTAATGACTCAGCTCTATTGTGGGCCCCTGTGGAAATAAAACAACAAGTGGGAGAATGTTGGGTATGTTTTATATTCTTTCCATGACTAATCACACACGAGGGGGTCACAGGGGGGGCGGTAGCCCCCACTGTCGGGGTCCGGGGTAGCACCCTAGAAAATTTCTTTGGTCCTTATTTTCTAGTGGGCAGATCTGCCCATGGTTTTGTGCATGGGATTGCACATGGTTTTGGGGTACGATGGTTTTCGGCCCCTGGTATTTTGTAGATCATTTCAAGGGAACTATGGTTATGTTCTAATCCAGGGTTAATGGATTGGGGTTTATGTATGCTTTGGCATGTATATATATGTGTTGTAACAGTAAAAGGAATATAATGAAAAATCAAGCTGGTCGTCCTGATTTGGGATCCAGGGAAAGTCTCCGTGTTTATCTGTTTTATGTTTTATGCTTTCGCTATTGTTTATTTTCGGTTTTTAAGATTCGTTTGCAGATAATTTCTGTACAGGGATAAAACCTACACATGTTGTATTTCATGTTTTACATGTTGTCTTTCATGTCATCCATCTTAGCTTCCATGTCATCTTCCATGCCATCCATATTAGCTTCTACACCTTTCCTCAAACCATCCATCTTAGCTTCCATGCCTTTCTTCAAAACTTCCATTTCATTTTTTGTTGCTCTTTGCGAGAGCAAAATTTGGTGCACTTTCACTTGTAATTTTGATATGTCATGTTGCAATTCTTCATCTTCATGAGTCATAATAGGGCCTTCTAAAGGCTTAATGGGTGTTGAATTATTTTTAGGGGGAATTTTATAACCGAATACTAATATCTGTTCTACAATATTCCCTTGGAATCAATTCAAAATAATTTTTTACACAAGACTTATGTAATTTGAAAAAAAATACACGCCTTTTTATTGATTTTGAAGAGCTCAATATTGAAACTGAATTATCTATGTTATCTCAGATCTTCAATATCTGAAATTTGGCCCTGTAGTATCCCTTTGGAGCTTCTTCAAATTTCCATAGGTCTCACTTGATTTTGATTCTTCAATTCAAAGTTATGCCCAATCTCCTTCAATGACCTAATTATGGACTAGTTCTATAGAGAGACCTTGTATGACATGCCACGTGTCACTGTTTCCTCCTTCAGATTTGAAATTGATACAAATTTAACTACAATGTGTGTACTTGTGACCACTTTTTACATAATTCCAATCCAATGCATAGAAAGAGAGAGAGTTATGATGATTTTCCCATGGTCACCTCTTTGAGAGGAAATTCGGGAGCCTAAAAATCCCTAACTTCCACAGACCCTATCTCCAAAAATATTACAAATCAAGCTCTTAAATTTTACCACAATGTTCCTTAGAATTGTAGCTTCGCTCTGTAAAAATTTCAGCTTCTGAACCCTCGCAGAAAAAATGTTATATTAAAATTCCACGTTGACATGTTTAGGTTAAATTCAGGAGCCTGCAAATATCCCTAACTTGCATAGATCATATCTCCGAAAATATTGCAAACCAAAATCTGAAATTTTTTCACACCCTCAGGATTTCAGCTTCGCTTTGTAAAAATTTTAGCTTTTGAAACTTTGTAGAAAAAAACTTTATAGAAAAAATGCCAAGATGACCTGTTTGGAGCATAAAAACCCTATAATCCAAAGCTCTGATACCAAATGTTATGAAAACAGCTCCAAAAATAGAAGAAAAGAGAGATCAACGCCTTAGAAATCAGCCACTTCGAGGGGGAAACCTCCAATATATTACATAAATGAACAATTTTGGGATGCTACAAATGACCAAAACCTCCTTCTGTATATATAAGTCCATGGGGCCATAATATAATCCTAGCTGAACTAAAAATAATAATGCAAGGGCAGATTAATAACAATATTGGGGCTACAGGTGTACAACAATAAAATATGGGAGCTACACTAATAACAAAAAGGGACTAAACTAGTAATATAGGAACCTAACAATTTACAAGGGTAGTCTAGTCATAATTTAGATATCATTACTAATATGTAGGATTTTTATGGACATATTACAACATTTGAACTACATTCAACCCTCTTATCTGCATTCCCTGCATATTCAATGACTGAACGAAGGGGTAATATAGTTCAAATTTTTCATGGAGAAACTTTAAATATCAATTATGCCTTAACTCCTATACAAAAAGAACAATTAATTCAGGCATTGAAAAAAAATTTAGATAAATTTTCTTGGGAATATAGATACATTAGGGCCATTCACTCAGAAGAAAATGCTAGGACTGTGAGACAACCACAAAGGAGGATGAACCAAAAGATAAATTGCAGAAATTGTTAAATGTACAGTTCATTTATCCCATATCAAATAGCCAGTAGATATATCCACTTGTTATTGTCCCTTAAAATAATGGTAAATGGTGAGTCTTTGTATATTATAGGGAATTAAATAAAGCCACATCGAAATATCACTTTCCCTTGCCTTTTATAGACCAAGTACTGGACACTCTAGCAAGAAAGAAATATTTTTCCTTCCTAGATGGGTTCAATGGGTATAATCAAATTGGGATAGCTCTAGAGGACTAGGAGAAGAAAACATTCACATGTCCCTGGGGTACCTATGCATACAAGGTACTACCATTTGGTCTATGCAACACACTAGCCACATTTCAACGGGTGGTCCTTAGTATTTTCTCTAACCTTTTTGCATGATTGTGTAGAGGTCTATATGGATGAGTTTACAGTATTGGGTGATACTTTTGAAGAAGCTTTACATAATCTTAAAAAATATTTTTAGAGATGTAGAGAAATTAATATTTCATTAAATAATGAAAAATATTTTATGATTAAGACTCAGGGCATTGTTTTGGGTCATCATGTTTCTGTTGTAGGAATTAAAGTTGATCCGATAATGTTTGAAGTTATTGTAAAGTTGCCCCCACCAACCAGTCCACAAGGAGTTTGAAGTTTTCTTGGACATGCACACTACTACAAAAGGTTTGTTGAAAATTTTACAAAGGTAGCCTCTCCGATGTTTAAATTATTTACTAAAGAATTTGAATTTCATTGGAACGATGAGTGTCAAGCTGCATTTGAAACACTCAAGGAAAAATTTTCTTCAGCACCTATCTTGAGAGGCCCATATTTGAAATTGCACTTTCACATTTCCACTCATGCCTCTGATTCAACGATAGGAGAAGTATTGGTTCAAAAGGAAGATCCCATAACCCATGACATTTATTTTTTTGGTAAAAATTTAACTCCTACAGAACTAAATTGCACGATAACTAAAAAATAATTCCTTGTTATGATTTATGATGTTAACAAGCTTAGACACTACATCAGAACCTATGAATTTTCTGTACATATTTATTATTCTGCTATTTTTTATCTCATAAAAAAACCAATCACTAATGGTACAGTCACTATTTGGATTTTTCTATCACGAGAATTTGACATCATAGTATTGGACAGATTGCGAAAAGAAAATCAAGTAGCTGATTTCCTCTCTAGGCTCAACTTGATAGGTGAGGATGCTCATATTAATGATAGATTTCCAGATGAGAATGTGTTTGCCATTTCTATAAAAATACCTTGGTTTGCAGACATGGGCAACTACGTTGCTACAAGAAATTTTCCACCCTACTTTTCATCTAATCAGAAAGAGAGAATTGTTAGGAAAAGCATTGATTAGTCTTGGACTAGGGGAGACCTCTTTTTCATTGGATTTGATTTCATTATTCGTAGGTGTGTTAGAGAGGATGAGATCTATGATATATTTAGAGCTTGTCACGATGAACTTGTGGAGGCAAAATTTCAGATAAGTGGACAACGTACAAGATCCTCCGCGCAAATTACTATTGGCGAAGTATTTTCAAATATGCAAAGGAGTATGTCTAGAAATGTGATAGCTTCCATAGAATAGGGTGGAATGTTCAATCGGATGAAATACCTTTGAAGCCACAAGTTCTCATAGAACTAATGGAGAGGTGGGCTCTTGATTTTATAGGTCCCATCAATACTATGTACAAAGGTAAGAATTATATTTTGGTTTTCATTGATTATGTTACAAAGTGGGTGGAAGCAAGAGCACCACTTAGAGAAACGAAGAAAGGAGTAGTAGGTTTTCTTTTTCTTTTTTCATATTTTTGTAAGATTTGGGGTACCAAGGGAGATATTTACTAATCAGGGTACCCAGTTTGTGTCAAATATTATGCATGGAATTGTACATAAATATTATATTACTCATTGGAATTCCGTATCTTACCAACCATGGGCCAATGGGAAGGTGGAATCAAGAAATAAGGTGTTGGATACAATCCTTACAAATACAATAAAATTACATAAGAAGGATTGGTCTAATCGACTTCTTGAGGCATTGAGGGCTTACAAGATCACATGGAGAAATATGATTGGCTTCTCCCCATATGAATTAGTGTATGGGAAACAAGTTCTACTGCCTATTGAGTTTTATATCAGAACTTTCAAGATGGCAGCGGATCTGGGTATAAACCTTGATGAGGCACAACAATAGAGAATCTTGCAGCACAATGACTTGAATGAGATTAGGTAGGATTTCTTTCAACATACTAATATAATCCAACAAAAATAGGCTAAGTGGTGCATGAGATACATTAAAAAGAAATAGTTCAAAGAGGGAGATTGGGTTCTGTTGTAGATTCAAAATTTAAGAACTTTAAAGGGAAATTCAACACACATTGTTTAGGTCCCCATGAAGTTAACAATTTTTTTGATAATGGATATGTCTGGGTTAAAATTATTGATGATGGGAATGCTACCTTCTTAGTTAATGGGAAAAGACTCAAGCTATATCATAAACCTCAATCTAAGGAGGAATTTGTGGAAGAAATTGTAAATAAAAAGGAGCTAGAAATGGTGGCATAACGAGACATTTCTCTCACTACCTCTTCTTAATTTTCTAGTGACACATTGAGTTCACTTTGTTCCTTCTTCTACTCAGTAAGCAATGAGAGGAATGTTTATTGGGTACAGTTTTATTCCTTTTTCTGGGCCCAATGGACTAGTTACATAAAAGGAGCCCCCTTGGAGTATTCTTTTTTAGTATTTCACAATCTCTAAAATTGAAATGTGGCGAGCATGGACTAGCTTGGGTTCGTTAAGAACATAGGTCACTAGATCCTTTGGGATCCTCTCAATAAATTATGGTTTTCAGTTAATTTTTGGATTTCTCATGTTGGGGATATGTGGGATTAGTTAAGGTCCTCCTTCTAACAATCTTGGCCCGTCGACATCAAAAAATTATCTGGGTGCAAGATCAAAGCCTTATGATTCCTTGAAGCTTGTATGCCCTAATGACAAGATATCTTGCCAGCAAAAAAGGGGAATCATTATGGATCCTTGATTGTTGGATCCTATTATGCAATGAACTCTACACAAAGAGGAAGAAACAATTTTTCCTGCAGAAGGAATTCACGCAAAATGTTCAGTAGTTCTAGTTCCATTTCTTGCAACAACACCACTAGTTTCCTGAAGAAAAAAAATTGCAGACATAACATTAGCTTAAATAAATCTAATAAAGTACTGGAATTTATATTATTGGTCGAGATAATGAACTATACAATTATACATTTGGTGTAATTTCAAATTGGGTTATCATTTCAAGACAAAGGCAATCATCATCTAAGGACTGGACTGTTGGATGGTAAGATCAGCAAGGTACGGTTGGTGGTAGGATGCTTAAGGTGAATGGTAATGATGCTTTAGTTTTTAAAATTCGCATGAATGTAAGTCATGGTAACCCTTGTGGAAAAACATGGTTGTGAGTCATTACATCAGAAATTGAGTTCCATTCCTGACCATCATAACTTTGACACATCCTTTGGTTTTATTTTTGATATCCATTCTATATTTCGGATCATGATCATAATCATGATCACGACCTACATTTTCAAAATTTCCATATTCTCCGATATTTCTAATTGAAACTCTCACTGTCAAGTTTTTTGTTGCAAAGTCTTGGAAGCGTCTCTATGATATGAATTAAGTATATCTCTCCCATCCCTAGCCATGTCAAGGTTTTGTTCCCATGTTCAATTTTAACCACAAGGCTCTGCACTGTTAGAAGCTAACCCTCACAGTAAGGTGAGACTGGAAAAAGTAGGGTTAATACAATTGTTTCATAAATTCATTGGGTACAATTAAGAGGTTATGAAGTCCTTCTCTCTATATTTAAATTACAACAAAGCACAAGTTGGGAATGTCTAATTTGAATTGATAGAGGATATGGTCACTTGAGCATGCGACATCCCACAGGATGAGGAGTGTTGGTTCAAGAATCAATGGTTCAATAAGGGAATCTGTGCATCCTTTCTGTGGAAAGAATTTGCAAACCCTGATTGAAGTAAAGGGATCCCACAAGAATTACTACAAAGTAATTATTGACACCTGTTGTTTTTCCTACAGAATTATATAACATGCAAAGGGCACCTTGGGCTTGAATTTTTATTTTGTATTCGCCTTCTCAGCCACTTTCGAGACATGCCTTTGAATTTACCTTAATATTTGATAATGTCCTGGATGAAAATGTCTGCGGCCGCTAAGGAATGGGTAGCCCATTTATAGGATAACCTCTATCACCATGGGATGATAAAAATCATCCTAACAGAGGTTCTACAGAATAAAAATAAAACATGGAAAGATTTCATGTCTGAAAACTATTTCGTGGAGGATTAGGTGCACTCTGGTCCTTCAGAAGCCAATGACGAAAAATCAGTAGGGAAACCAAGGAAGAAGACATGAAACCGTGGTCCACTGATAGAGGAAGACACAAAAGATGAAGAGATGGTGGTGACCTGGGAAACCATAAGGAAAAAGCCCAAACTAAAGGGAACTTCCACCCCATGATAAGATATTTACAAGTAGCCAGGTTGCAAAGATGGAAACAAAAGAAATTGCAGAAGGGGGGGGGGGGGGGGGGAGGGGGTACCACCAAGAAAATGTGATAAGAAGAAAGAAAAGGCACACGACCTATCCAAATAAAAAGGGAAGGTGGAGACAATAGAATTCATTCATAGAGAAAAAATGTCCCACCAAGAACTGCCACTGCAGGAAAGCGAGAATAAGACTACAAAGGACTAGCAAGGGCAGGAGGAGCCTAGTTTTCCCTAGTCCTCCTAGGGACAACATGAGGGGGAGGGAACTCCCCAAGAAAAGTGTTCTCGACAAGAATTGGAGGAGATCATCACTGAACTTACCGTTTCAGAGTGAGCTTTGTGAAAGGAGAATGAAACCATAAGAGAAAACAACTTATGCATGCAAAAAGTGCATGATGAATGGCATCAAAAGGTGGCCCAAATTATGAAGAATAAGTAGGCCCAGATTGATCATCTGAAGAAGAAGAATAAAACATACAGGAGTCATGTTTAGGCAGAGTCTTATATGGCCCAATTAGACCATTTGGTTGTAGTAGTAGGAGCCTAGGGCAAGGACTGATTTTTCTTCTAAGGGTGCAACATATTTTGTTTGCATAAGGGACATGTAAGAAGATAGGTGTGGGGGAGATGGTGAGTCCCAATTTTGCCCAATTTTGACAACCTTATAAGACATTTATTCTCCCATTTTGAACTCTTCTTGATCCCTATTTACACTTAATTCAGTTAAAATATCTTAGTTTTGGCCAGAAGGGTGCTATGTGCTTAAGGTATGCAAAATAACTTAAAAAGTGTCATTTTACCTTTTTTTTAAGTATTCCTTAAGCTAATTGTTTCCTTATTGAATTTTCAAGCCAACTAATCTAGAAGTACTATGTATATTTGTCTTGATCTGAAGCAGATCCAAAATTTCCTGAAGACACCTCGCGACTGTGTTTCCTGTAGACACTCCGCAAATTCTTGTAGGTTCAGATTTCCTACAATAGAATTGGTGGTTAGCTATGTTCCACTTAATTCCAAAACAAACAAGAACATGGGTTTTGTGGCGAAATCCACCTAAATGGACGTTGTTCTATTGGTTGTTTAAGATTCCCTATCAAAACCACCCAGATCTGAAAACTTATTCTTGTTGGCTGTATGACAGAAAGCTCCAACCTTGTAAAGTAATTAGGCTAATCCATGATTTCAGTCGCGGATTAGACTCAACGCAACTATTTTTGACATTCTGTTCTAGTATTGATAGCTAATATCTCAATATAGTAGTTTTTCCTTACTCAGGCCAAGTATGGGCCTTCAAACTTGTATAAAATCCAGTATGTTTCATATTATAAGGGGTTGGGTTCATTTTTTGTTCAACCATATCAAATTTGTACTCAACTGTAACTTTTTCTAGATTAATACAACATTCTATGGTCTTTCCATTCTACTGATAAAACCCTTTTTTTATTGAAGGGGTTGTGATTGATGGAGGGGCCCCTTTGCTCACAACTCCATTAGTTGCTATGTATGTGTTTTAAAATATTTTGATGCAGTAATAATTCATTTTCATAACTAGTGTTCTCTTTCTAAAGTTCTAACAACAAATGTTAAATGATTAAATGATTATGTTTATGTGTTTATTTGTTATATTCATTTAATCAAATTTCAATTTTGAAATGTCAGATTGATTATTTCATTGATGTAATTTTGATCTTTTGTCTTTTTTCATCAACGTCAGCAATACTAATAGATGAAGAGGGATGTTTGAATCCACTCCGTAGCCTTTGCAGCTGTGTTGATGCAAAAAAGAGACATTAGTTGTATATGCATGACTAATTTGATTACGAAGCACTTGAAGTATTAAGCCCATGTATACCTTGCACAAAATCTCACAAGCTTACCTTCCATGGGTTGATAATTTATGTTGGAAAATTAGAATTCTACAATTTAACTCAAGAAAAGTTATGGAAATTTTGTAAAGATTTGATAAAATAGACAATTTTTTTTGTAAATTCAAGTTACAACTATGAAATTTCAAGATTTCGGTGCCCGTCGGTTTTCTATGGTGCTAAATCCATCTCCACTATCAAAAACATGATTCAAGAATTTTTTATTCAAATTTTTTTTATTCAAGCATTCCTACTACCAGATTTTTGGAAAAACAATATTGGGAGATTGTGACAAAAAAATTTCATCCCCTATAGTTTATAAGATTTATAATATTTTTATTCGAATTTGGAAAGAAAAAAAGAGTCAAATTTTATATCCATCCTTTAAAATGAGTTTTTCACAACTAAGTTTCAACAAATCCCTATTAAATTTTAGGCAAATTAAAAAAAAAATGTGAAAGAATCTACATATAATGTACAACATTTTCTCAGAATATAATAGATGCTTATGTGATTCATGCAAAGATATTATAAATAAATCACATCATTGGTTTAGGGTGTTCTTATAATGACAAAGATAGATAGTGAAATCAATAGATTACATAATTATAGTAAAATGCAACGATAAAATCCTAATAGTCACTAAAATAAGTTAAAAATTTTAAAAAAAGAAAAAAAATCTAAGAAAATTATTATCATTATTATCTTATTAAAATCATTAATTAATTAATAGTTTCATAGTTATCTACAGATGCAACAAATTCACATTTTTATTGTAGAAATCATGTAATTTGTTTTCCAAAAAATGAGAGTGTTGGAGTGTTTGAATCATTTTTTATGGTGGAAATGGATTCAACACCATCAAAAACCTGTGGGGCACCAAAAATCCCGAAGTTTGAGCCTGAATTTTTAGAGATGTAATTGAGATTTTCAAAATAATTTTCCGAATTTTGGGATACCCTTGCTAGAATTTTCATTAATTTCAGAGCTAATTTGTGATTTTTTTTTACTACTCTCTAAAGTAACAATAAAGAGAAAAAAAATTGAGCAAAATAATATATAAGGATATATATATATATATATATATATATATATATATATATATATAGTTATTCTTATTTTTAATAGATAATATTATATATTAAAAGAAAAAATTAAAGCATGAATAAAATACACTGTAAATAAATATATTATAGAAAAAGTTTAGAAATATATATTATAATTAGAAAGTTAAACAACATAAATTATAATTAGAAGGAATTGTCTACCAACGTAACAAAATAGTGCAGACAGGAGCTTTTTGTCTGAATCCAGTAATTTTTTTCAAAAGAATAGATAGTTGGAGCATTTGAATAATTTTTTTTATGGTGGAAATGGATTCAGCGCTGGCAAAAACGCTAAGTGAAAACTGAAAATACATGAAAAAACATGATTGCAATCAAATGTTTCATCTATTTCTCATTTTTCATGTAATAGGGTCTCTCGCAAGTATGCAACATGACTAATCTTTGGATGAAAAATTAAATTCTACATCGAACAACTACTCCCGCTTGAAATTTGAGTAAAATCATAACGAGATAAGGTGAAAATACAATTTGAAGAAAGTAGTTTTTTTCTTTTTTCCCTCTAAAATTTGATGATGTAATGTAATATTATTTTATTATTTCCATTATTATTTTATAATATTCCCTAGGAGGCCCATTTTAGGCCTCAAAATTTCTAGAATGGGTTGGGCCTAGCAATTCCATGAAAGCCTTAGGTTTTATTGTGTTGATCTAATGGAAGATGAATATGATCATTAATATCCACCTAGATCAATCCTAATCCCCTAGGAACAAATGATCCAAATTTCACCAAGTTCATAGAGGAGATGGGTAAACTTTTGTTGAATGTGAATCTTGGTGAGCCACTTTCCTTATTGAAGAAATTGTCATACCTTGGAAACCTGATAAAATGGTATGTTCTACTAGAGGGTGGTCTTTGTTTTAGTATCCATCTACAATCCACTTTGGATCATTCAATATAGTAAATAAAGAATTTTTTTTATGGGACAAGTTCTCAACCACCTCTAGGGTTTCTAGTAGAGGTGGAAAGTGTGGGCAAAGTAGATACATATTAAATACTAGGTGCAAGCTAAGGAGAGGAGGAATAGTTATTTTGAAAACTTTTTCAACCATTTATTTTGTGATGGTGTAAGTACCATCTCAAAGTGGTATTAAATTTTGGGTACCCATGCGACACTCTATGTATGAGTCGAAAACATATTTTTTATTTTTATATTTTTTATTTTTTATTCCAAAAATGGTGAATAATCTCCCATGGTTGACATCATCATCTTGAGTCCTATTGGTTCTTATAAAGTTGATTTTGGTTGTACATTTTTGTTTTGAGGCTCTTTTTAGACCTCAAAATTTCTCTAATGAAGGAATTTTGCTTCTTAATTAGATCTTTCCAACAAGCTATCATGTTTTGTGATTGAAGGTTGTATGTAAGAGTTACACTCTTGATAAGTTCACATATCAACTAACAATCTTGGAGATTGAAAATATTTTCGTTGTTTGTCTCTTAGGGTTTGGGTTTGGGACCTTTGTTTTTACTTCTTTATGTTAAAAGGCCACTCTTTCAACCTCTTATAATATATCATTTAAAATGAGTTTATTCACCATCTCTCTCTCTCTCTCTTTAGAGATAATTTTCCACCATTAGAGCTTGTTTTTGTTCTACAATATTGTTATTTTATTAATTACTAATAGTTAGGTTTTCACGATATTAATACTCTCTTATATATTACTCTTTGTGTGTATGTGTGTGTTCTACCTCCTTTCCACCATTTCATTTCTTATACAACTCAAATAAATAACTTACATTCAAGTAATGATATACCACTTTCATCCACTTCAATGCATTTAGGAGTCCTTTTATACACACTACTTAGTCAAGGTATGGATGATGGGCCATTATATAGAACTCTTGACATGTTTTTTGTGGAGTAACAAATGCAAGAGTTTAGTACCCCTTTAATAACTTGTGTGATAATTTTGGGAAGATAATGAATATGACAATTTGTATTTTATGTCTAGCTATTAAAAACTAGGTTGCACCATTGGAAATTCTTCACTAGAGGTATCTGTACTATTTTTCTCTCTAATTTCATTCATATTATAATAATCTTTGAGAAATTATAGCATCATCTAGATATCCACCACTATTAGTCTTAATGAAAAAATTATGGAGGTCCACTACAGGTGAGAACTTGATTTGCCTCTACTAAAATCCTAATAGTTTCTTGAAGTGACAGAGGGGGAACAACAATACCTTCTATTGTGCTAAAATTTTAATTGGCCTCCACTAAAATCCTATGGTTTTCTATATGTAACCTTTTATATTTGTTTTCTTCGATGTTCTTCTCCATGGGATCCTATTTTCTTGAAGGCTTTATAGATTGAATATGAAGTTTCCCCATGATTAAAGGGATTTTCAATAACAGAAAAAGAAAAAAGTACCTTCCATTTACACAAAACAACAAATATTTCCTTCCATTTTCACAAAAATAACATTTCCTTCCAATTTTTTTCCTCGAAACACACAAGAAGATGAAAAATTATTTACAATTAACAAGACAAAAAAATTATCTTCCAATTACACAAGAAGAGAAGAATTGTCTTCCAATTACACAAAAAGATGAATTACCTTCGAATTACTTGGAAAGGAAAAAAAATTCCTTCGAATTACACAAAAATACAAAATTTACCTTCCAATTACACTAATAAATGTAAAAATGTGTGTTCTTGATGTTTTTTTGAGGGGGTGGTTATATTTGGATTGAACATAGTTCACATCATGTTTCTCTTGTTTTCTAGCTCATGAAAGCACACACATGTTCCAGAGTGCATGTGTGTTAGAATTTATGTGCACTTATAAAAAAATAGACCAAAATTTGATGTGACACATACTTTTAATATCTTGATATTTGGACATTAAGAATATAAAATGTGTAGAGGTGTTTTGGGGCGTTTGTGCCATGAGGAGCTAGGATTAAAGGTGGTTTGAGGCCTACATAAATTACTAGGGAAATAGCATGAAGGTGAACCCGGAAAGAGGTCTACCTTGTTGGGCCATAATGTTTTATAAAGAAGAGAGCAATACATCGTGTTTGCAGGTTAAAGAAATCATTATACGGAATCAAAAAAAAACCCAGGTCTTGGTATGTGAATATTGATAAATTGTTCTCTCAACAAGGTCTTACTAAAAGTAAAGGAGAACTAAATCTATATATAAAGAGGGATGATACTAAGGACATATTGTTTTGATTTATGTATATGTTGAATATCTTATCATAATAGAAAATGATATCAAGTTAATTGAAAAGATAAAAATATGTCTTCCATAGGAATTTCAAATGAACGATCTTGGAGAGTTGAATTATTGTTTAGGCCTTGAAGTTTGGAAAGATAATGGTAGAACTTTAGTCACACAAAGTAAGTATACACATGAATTAATCAAAAGACTCAATGTGAATGGATTTAAAGCAATATATACAACATTGGAATGGAATTTTATAATAAATAATGATGGGAAATGGCACATAAATTATCGTGAATAGTCCACTATATAGTTCGTCATAATAGATTTATTAAATTATACTTAAAATTTTGAAATCTAGACTATTAGGCTTTATTTATTATTAGATTTATGGATCTAAAAATTATTATTTATTGTGTATCCATTAAATCTATGCGGAAAATAGAGAAAAATGAAATAAAAACTCAAAAAACTTGATTGACATAGTATATAACCTAGAGGAAACCCTTTTGAGAGAAAACCCAACTAGAAAATGAGTTTTCTCTACTATATTTCTTCGAATATAAAATGGTTGTGAGTACAAGGAATTAAGACTACTACAATGCAAAATTTCTATGTTTACTCTCTCCTTATCCCTCTCTTCTACTCTTCTTTTTTGTGGAACACATTTCCTTCAAAAAGAATGGAACCCACTTTCCTCCTTAAGGTTTAGTTTAACATAGTGTGATAACATACTAGTGCTTATATTTCACTCCTTAAACACTTAGATATAGTTAAAATATGGACCCTTTTAAAGGATTATTCATAATTATTACATGGATAACACCTTTTCCATGAGTAATGGGGGCTAACATGACATTGTCTTGAATTATGGTGGTGAAAACAAGAAAGTCAAATCCTGAGTGGCATAATATTTTCATACAAACCCCGATTGAGGTTATTCTTACACCATTCAAAATTTATTTATGTTTACAATATAAAGAAAAAAGGTGTTTCTTTAACGAAATTTTTTTTTCTCCCAAAAAACATTGTTTAACGTCTCAAAATTCTCTTATAAGATTTCAGATCTAGTTTGACAAACTAGGTCCCACCGGTAAAATGGTTTTGTGAGTTTAAGTTAGGGCCTTATATTACTAGTGTAGTCCATTAATTTTTTTATTGTAGCCCCCTTATTGTTATTTTTATACCCATTTAGTCCCCATATTGTTTTTATTGTACCCCATAATAGCCCACTATTGTTAATGGTGTCCCCTTACATTATTATTATTAGGTCGAATAGGATTATATTGTGACACCATGGACTCCTATATATAGAAAGGAGGTTTTTCCATTTGTATCATCCAAGAATTATTCATTTATGTAAGTTAAAGGAGGTTTCCCCCTCGAAGTGGTTGATTTTTAAGTCATTGATCTCTCTTTTCATCTATTTTGTGAGACGGTTTCATAACATTTGGTATTAGAGCTTTGGATTTTAGGGTTTCGCTGCTTCAAATAGGTCATCGTTGAATTTTTTCTATAACTTGTTTTTATAGGAAGGTTCAGAAGCTACAAAAAACCCATTTGGAAGAAATGCCAAGGAATGTTTTTTAAATTTTTAGATCTTGGTTCGCAATATTTTTGGAGATATGATCTGTGGAAGTTAGGATTTGTGCATGCTTCTGAATTTCATCTCAAAGAGGTGACCTTTGGAAAATTTTCATAACTCTCTCTATGAGCATCGGATTGGAATTCAGTAAAAACTAATTGAAATTAGATAGAGAGTTGTTTCTTGTGTATCAATTTTAGAGGTGAAGGAGGAAGAAGTGACACGTGGCACACCGTACAAGTTTACTCTACTGAACCACTCCATAATTAGGTCATTGTGGGAGAAAGGGTATCAATTTTCCTTGAAGAATCCAAATTAGGTCAAATATGTGGCACTAGAGAAGAAGATTTAGAGGGATAATAAATGACTCAAGATAACATTTTTGGATTCGAAATCACCTAGATAAATCAGATTCAATATTGATCTCCTCAAAAGTAAGAAAAAAGTGTGTATTTTTTTTTAAATTTCATAAGTCTTGTTTGAAAAATCATTTTGGAGGGATTCCATGAGAATATTGAAGCACATATATCAGTATAGGGTTAGAAAATGGCCCCCAAAATAATTCAACACCCATTAGTCCCTTAGAACCTCTGGTATGACTGATGAAGAGGAAGAAGTGCAATAAGATATATCAAAATTACAAGAACAAGTGCAACAAATTTCTCTCTCGCAAAGAGTAACCAAAAATGAAATGAAAGCTAAGATGGATTGTTTGAAGAAATGCATCAAAGCTAAGATGGATAGTTTTAAGAAGTCATGGAAACTAATATGGATGGCATGGAAGCTAAGATTGATGGTATATAAGGAAACATGGAAGATAATATGGATGATTTGAAGAAAGACGTGGGAGACAGGATGCATTGTTTGAAGAATGGCATGGAAGCTAAGATGGATGGTATAGAAGGAAACATGGAATATTTGAAGAAATACATGTAAGGTTTGAAGGAAGGTTTGGAAAATTTGCTACAAAAAAAGCTTCCTACTGGTGAAAAAGTAGTAGAGGAAACTCAGGATGGGAAAAAAATAAATGTTAATCATGATTTCATAAACTCTAAGATTGGATTTGAAACCCATCATATTCCAGAGATAGATATGAGTAAGTTTGATGAAAATGATTTGATAACTTGTATAATACAAATGGAGAAATACTTTTAACTCCATAATGTACAAAACACACAAAAGGTACGCATTGAAACTTTATATCTAGAACAAAATCAATTTGTATGGTATCGATGGATTTGTTCTCGTAAGCGATTGGACACTTGGTAAATTTTTACGGAGGAAATTATAGCACATTATGAGGATACAAATAGAAAAACCTTCTTTAGGAAATTGATAAATCCCAAAAAAAAGGGTTCAATGATTGAGCACATTGAGGAATTCCAAAAATTGAATATAAGGGTAAATAATATTCGAGAGGAACATAGGATTGATGTCTTCACACGAAATGTAAAGGATAACATCCAACATGAGGTTTTATTTCAAAACCTGATAGCCTGGATAAGGTATTTAGGTTCGAAAGAAAAATTGAAAGAAAAATTATGGCGACAAGGAAGCCTACCACTCACAACTATAATATGGAAGTGTTTCCACTCCTATACTTGCATGACCTACAAGGTTGACACCACAAAAAATTGGGAGAAAAAATAGAAAAAGGGCTTTGCTATAGTTGTGATAAAAAATACAGTAAAGGTCATAAGTTTGATGAGAAGAAATTATTTTACATATATTGTGAAGAGGAGGAAGAGAAGGAACAAGAAACTTCAAAAGAAGAGGATATACACTAGGAACCAACCCTAGAGGAAGAAGAAATGAATCTGACCATATCCTATGATGCATTGGCAAGAATTACCACTCCTCAAAATATCAATATATAACGACATATAAAGAAGAAAAATGTAATAGTGCTTATTGATTCGGGTCATACCCATAATTTTATTCATTGTAAGATAGCCAAGGAATTGAATTGCTTCCTATACCTAGCACCAGAGTGTCAAATGATGGTGGAAAATGGAGGAACTTTAAATTTCTTCGGGAAGTTCCATAATATCAATTTAACCATGGGGAAATATGTATTTAATAGTACAATGATTTCCATTCCAATGGGTGGTTCCGATGTTGTACTAGGTGTATAGTGGTTACAATATTTGGGGACGACAGATTTCAATTTTCAAGAAATTTTCTTGATTTTTTTTTTTGAAGGAAAGGATGTTGAATTATGTGGTATCACATGGAAGATGTGAAAGATAATAATCTCTAATGTCATGAAAAATGTTCTAAAGAAAGAAAAATGAGGAGTAATTGCACAATTACGCTCAGTAGAAGTTCCAACTTCAAAATCGTATATTTCTCCATATCTCCAAAAAGTCTTGGAGAATCATTCCAAGGTGTTTGAATCTCCCAAATGACTCACACCTATTCATGATCATGATCATGCTATTAATTTTATTCCAGGAAGTGTTCCTCCAAACATCAGGCCTTATAGTTATCCTTATGTACAAAAGAGCAAAATTGAACGTATGATTGCAAAAATTTTAGAGGATGGTATAATTCAACCTAGTCAAAGATATTTTTTTACTCCAGTAGTATTGGTACACAAGAAGTATGGATCATGGCACATGTGTCAATATTATAGAGAGCTCAATAAGCTCACTATTAAAGATAAATTTCCCATTCCTGTGATTGATGAATTATTGGATGAATTACATGGAGAAATTTATTTCACCAAGTTGGATCTTTGTTCAAGATATTATCAAATTAGAATGAAGACTGAAGACATTTCAAAACAACATTTCGAACTCATGAGGGTCATTATGAATTTTTAAGCATGCCTTTTTTCCTTACCAATGCACCTTACACATTTCAAAGGTTGATGAATTCCATGTTCAAACCCTTCCTTAGAAAATTTGTGTTAGTATTTTTTTGGTGATATACAAATATACAATAGGTCTTTGAAGGATCATGTTCAACATGTTGAAAGGGTGCTCAAACTATTGGAGGTGAAGAAATTATATGCAAAAACCTCCAAATTTTTCTTTTGAGTACAAGAGGTGGAATATCTAGGTCATATTGTATCTTAGGAGGGTGTTAAGTTAAACTTTAACAAAATTAATTCCATTAAGGAATGGAAAGTCCCTAGAACCATAAAGTAGTTGCGAGGATTTCTTGGGTTAACAAGGTATTATCACAAGTTTGTTAACAATTATGGGAGAATAGAGCACCTATAACAACATTATTTAAGAAAGGTGAATTTTCATGGACTCCTAAAGCAATTAAGGCCTTTGAACATCTGAGGTAATGTGCCAAGCAACAGTCTTAGCTACGCCATACTCCACAAAAATATTTATTCTGGAATGTAGTGCCTCAGAAAATGGAATTGGTGTTGTTTTAATGCAAGAATGAAGACCCATTTCTTTTGAAATCCATCCAATAAAAGGAATGTATTTACAGAAATCTATTTATGAGAAGGAAATGTTGGCAATAATACATGCACTAAATAAATGGTGACCTTATATAATGGGAAGAAACTTTAAGGTAAAAATTAATCATGATACTATTAAATACTTTTTTGAACAAATACTATATTCAGAAGAGCAGCAAAAATGGGTCACAAATATGTTGGGTTACAACTTTAAAGTCATCTACAAAAAATGGAAGCCAAATGTTGTTGCAGATGCACTCTCAAGAAAGGATGAGGATGTGGAAGAATTTCTCCATGCCATTCTATTATCCAACTCGATTGGATTACCGAAGAAAGGGAGGAATGGAATAATGACGAAGAAATATGGAGACTCTTTGAAAATTTGTAGCAATATCCCCGTACGTATGATACGTTTAGTTGGAAAAATTATTCCTTATGGTACAAAGATCACTTATATCTTTGTAAGAATTCCAAACTAAAACAAAATATTCCTTTTTGAATTGCACACCTCTCCCTTAGGAGGACACTTGGGATTTTTAAAAACTTACCACAGGGTGAAGAAGTAATTTTTTGGGATGGCCTTAAATCTGGTATTCAAAAGTTTGTGGCAGAATGTTTGGTTTACAGCAAAATAAATTTCATATAATTAAGACCCAAATACGAATGGAAAATGGCAAATATGTGTTGATTATCAGGAAGTCAACAAAGCCAATAAGAAGGATCATTTCCCTTTTCCCTTTATATACCAAATCCTATATTTCCTTGTAGGAAAGAAGTTCTTTTCCTTCTTAGATGGGTTCAATGAGTATAACCAGATCCAAATCAGACCTGAAGACCAAGACAATACTACTTTCACCTGCCCTTGGGGTACCTTCGCTTATCGAGTCATACCCTTTGGGTTGTGCAATGCCCCAACAACCTTACAAAGATATGTCTTGATAATTTTCTTTGAGATATTTTATGACTTAGTTTAAATCTACATGTATGATTTCACACCTTATGGGGATGGCTTCCAAGAGGCTCTCTCTGATTTGGGAAAAGTGGTGAGAAGTTTCATTAAGATGCATCTCTCCCCGAGCCCAGAAAAGTGTGAAATTCCTTAGAAGAGCAGGAGTTGTATTGCGGCACTGAATATCCCAAACAGGAATACCGGGTGACTAAAAAAAAAACCACCATAATCAAAAGGTTACCTGCTCCTCAAAGGAAGATATATGTAAGGAGTTTCTTTGGGTTAGCTTGCTATTATATAAGATTCGTCAAAGACTTCAGCAAGTTGGCCTCACCACTATTTGGTTTTTTTGCCAAGGATTCTGAGTTTACTTGTTCTGGTATTTGTCAAGAATCTTTTGAGATCACTAAGGGAAAGTCGAATACTACCCCCATTCTATGAGGTCCAAATTGGACTCTGCATTTCCAAATCCATATCGATGCATTAGACAAAGTTTTGGGGGAAACATTTGGGCAGTTAGAAGAAAAATTACCCTATGAAATCTATTTCATCAACAAGAAATTGTCCAAGGCTGTACTCAATTACACTGTCTCAGAGAAGGAGATGTTAGCCGTTGTCCATAATTTAAACAAATTTTGACATTATGTCACTGGTTTTTAGAACTTTCTACACACTGAACATGAAGCCATCAAATATTTAATGAAAAAACTATATGTTAATGCTAAAATAATTATATGGTTGTTACTATTACAATAGTTTGACCTAACCATTGTTGATAAACCTGGAAAGGAGAACATTGTTGCTGATTTTTTATGTAGGTTAGCTCTATCTGCATATGAAGAATGAATGGTGGATGAATAACCTCCAAATTAACATCTCTTCGCTATCTCAACACTATCACCATGGTTTTTTTGAAATAGATAACTACTTGGTTGCTGAAAATTTACCTCGTAATCTCTCATTCAAGGAGAAAATTAAGATCATAAAAAAATTCACCCCTTTCACAAGGATTGGGGGGAATACCTTCAAGCTAGGCCCTGACCAAATTATCAGAATATGTGTGAGGGGGAAAGATGTTTTTTTATATCCTCTTTGTATGTAATGATAGCCATTGTGGAGGCCAATTTGCTACAAAAATCACTTCCTTCAAAGTTTTGTAGGCAGGATACTATTTCCCTACCCTTCACCAGGATGCCAAAAGATACACTAGCAGGTGTGACCGGTGCTAAATTATGGGGAAACCTACATAGAGGGATGAAATTCCTTTTCACCCTCAAGTGGCTCTTGAGACATTTGACAAGTGGGGCATGGAATTCATTGGAACTATTGATCAACCATTTGGGAAAAAAAAATATATCGAATTCTCCACTAACTACCTGACAAAGTGGGATGAAAAAAAAGTTGTGAAGGTAGAAACTGAGGATAAAGTAGCAGAATTTATGAGAGAGAATGTGTTTCAAAAATTTGGATACCCGAGATAGGTAAAAAATAATCAGGGGACACAATTCATATCTAATCTCATTGGGAATATTCTTAGGAGGCACAATATAAATCAAAAGACTTCCGCTGCCTACCACCCTCAAGAAAGTGGCCAAGTGGAAGTAACCAACAAAGCCTTGAAGAATATCCTTGCCAAGGTTGTGAGCAGCAACATAAAATATTCGGTGGACAGACTGGTAGAAGCCACTTGGGCCTACAACACTACTTGGAAAACAACAACAAGATTCATTGCTTATAACTTGGTCTATGGAAAGAAAGCTCTACATTCAATTGAATTTGAGTTCAACACCTTAAGGATGGCAGCTGAGCTAGACCTAGATATATCAAATTCCCAACAATAGAGGTTGCTGCAATTAAATGGATTGGATTAGTTAATGATGTAACGACTCCTTCACAAAAAGTGATTTAGCTGTAAAGGAATGCCTCTTATGAAAAATAAATTAAGGAAAAGACCTTTCAAGAAGGGGAATGGGCATTGTTGTATGACTCAAGGTTTAAGTATTTCAAAGGCAAACTGATGAAAAGATGGTTGGCACCCTACAAAGTGGACAAATGTTATGAAAATGGCATAGTTCAGATTAGAACCATAGATGAGGAAGTAATTCCCCTACTTTTCAATGGTTATAGGCTTAAGGTTTACAAAAAGCCCCTATCTAAGGAAGAATTTATAAATTCCATAAACAGAGAGGTGCATGTCATGGGAAACTCCATAGTTTCCAACAACTCCCCCTCATTATATATATATATATATATATATATATATATATATATATATATATATATATATATATATATATATATATATATATATATATATATATATATATATATATATAATAAAGAGGCATGGGTGAAAACCTCTCTAAGGCACCCAAGGCAGGCCTATGGGTTGAAAACATCTCTGGAGACAACCCACTTGCTTTAAAAAAAAGGAAAGAGAGAAAAATGAACTAAATAAATGGAAAAGTAAGAAAAATACGTATGCACTTATGTGTTTTTCTGTTTTGAGTTTATTGATCAAATATGTTTTCTGAGATCCAGTGGAGTACTTTCTCTTCATTTCCCCTTCTCCTCTACTTACACACTCCATGATCCACTCCAACATACACCTCTTCATCCATTTCACCCCTCATATAGGAAAAAAAATAATTTTTTTCTCTAAATTGTAATTGCTACTGGCTAGTCTAGGAGCTACAGGATTCATGTAGCAATACATGTAACTCATGTAAATTCTATAGGAAAAAAATTCATGAAGGAATAAGCTCTCTCAAGGATTTCTTAACTTCAAGGAGAGCATGATAATTTATGCTTTTTCTATACGTACCATTCCAAAACCCTTATTTCACTCTAGGCATAATGATTCACTCTCTAAATCCTATGTTTCACCATTAGTAGCTAGATCATCTGAAACTTGGCATGATATTATTTCATTCACCTATCCTCCACTCCATTAATTCCATGACTCCCTCCATAGCCTCTATGAACCATTTTCCTCCATTTATGAGCAAACTGAAGCAAGAAGAGGCAATAAAAGGACTCATAGAGGAATTAGAAAGTTTATTGTAGAAAATCTGTGTGTGGCATAGCAAGGAAAAATGATGAAGGAAAGTTGACGAGGATTAATAAAAAATAACACAACCAGACTCTAGGAGGGAAAACATATTAGTGGTTTGGATGCAGGTGTTAGTGACAAGCTTTCAAATCTCGTGACAATTTCCTCTAATTCTGGTGGAATTTCCTCAATTTCCTTCTCAGAATCACTCATCAACTTACAATTCTTGTAAACAAAATTCAAATGCATTTAAAATTTTTTACAAAAATTTTAAATTTCATTGAGCTCAATTTTTAACTTCCACAAAATAACAAAATCAATATGGGATATATATATTGCAATATATCTATACAAAATATTACAATAACCCATACATAACAAACTATTAGGATTTTTGTGAAATCAAAGAAGGAATCAATACAATATTAAACCCATTTTAATATATTATTGCATCTATTCTTTGGACTAACCTCCACGCTAATTTTTATGTGAAATCTATTAGATTAAAGACCGTAATGCGGAAACCGTTGGATTAGTTTGAATGTTGGCAGGAAACTTCTATTATAAACTCAATTTTATGATTTTATCAAGTCCACTTGAATGTTTAACCTCTTTGAATCTAAAATAGCGATATCCATAGATCTTTAAGCTCTCATGCAACATTCTTCGGATCACTTGAATTCATGAAAGTTAATTGAATTAATGAAATCCAGTTTATAAGTTTATTGGGTCCATCCAAAACCTTAACCCCTTTGTAACTAGAATTGCAATGTTCATCGGATTGGGTGATATTAACGTAAGATCGTTAGATCATATGAATGCTTTGATGGTCAAACTTGAATTGTTAAATCCAAATTATAAGAGATAGCCTTCCTTCTAGAGGTTATATAAATCGTCACTTCTTATGCGATAACCATTGATATACATTGTCAATGAATATTGTTTTTAATGCAATTAGACTATTTTACTTTCCAGAAAAAACAAAGAATATTAAATGAAAAAATACACATAAAAATCAATTAGACAATACGTTCTAAAATTAACAATTCAAGTGTGTTTCCAATGAAAATTAACCCTTCAAGATTTGGCAATTTTTCCTAGCTACAAAGGAAAATTGAATTTCCTTTAATCCGTATTTAATTCTATCAAATATTTTCTCTTCCCCTCTGTCTACATTTCAAACTTACATTCTAAAATATGTATTTTTCATACAAACAAATTTATCACATTCTATGAATCATTTTTCCCAACTTTAGATAAAATCCTTTTACATGATATTTTCCTAAAAATCCTCAACTAAAACTAAATACATTGAATCAAATCCCTGAATATCAGTCCAATATTGTCTACCAAAATAGTAAATCAGTAAATTACAGGCTAAAGGATCCCACTCCTTTGCTTGTGTTTTTGGAATAAAAAATGAAGTTTTTATCCCTCGAGCCTCATGCTCCTCCATCAAACTCTCGAGGACAAAATTCTTCATGGGCTCCTGTTCATGAGCTCCCCTATAGAACTGCCCAATTTATGTAGCATGATATATGTCATCCAAGTAGCTTCTGCAACTGGTTGATCTTTCCAATTGATCAAATAATCAAAGTATTATCTTCCTCTTATCTTATTAGACAATATTCTGTCTAAAATATTCTCTACCTCCAATAATCGTTTCAACTAGTCAATCTCTTCTTTGTCTTCATTTGTATCACCTATGTCTCCATCTTCATACCTATATAAATGAGCAACATTGAAAATTGGAGATATTCCAATGTCATGGGGAAATTCAATTTCATAGGCATTTGCAGAAAATTTTCTCAATACTCTGCATGGCCCAATTTTTTTAATTTTCAATTTGTTATAAGCCCTTTTTGGAAAATTTTCCCTCCTCAAGTGTGCTAGAAGCAAATCTCCAACCTAAAAATTAACTTCCCTTTTCTTCAAATCTTCTCTGCTTTTGTATTTGATGTTGCTGTCTTGTAACTGTTGTCTTACATGTTCATATATTGCTCGAATTTCTGAAGCAAACTCTTCTCCATCGACACTTCTCATCTCTTCTTTTCCAAAATTCCTTAATTCATACACTCCTCTTGGGTGCATTACATAAACTATATGGAATGGAATCTATCCTGTACTCCTGTTATGAGAGTGATTATAAGCATATTCAGCTTGTGCCAAAATCTGATCCCACTATTTAGGATGTTCACCTACAAGACTGCTCCAAATATTACCCAAGCTTCTATTCACCACCTCAGTTTGTCCAACAGTATGAGGGTGATAAGCTGAGCTGAAACCCAGTTTAGTACAATATTTTTCCCCAATGTCCTCTAGAAGTGACCAACAAATCTGAGACAATGTTTTTAGGTAACCCATGTAACCTCACAATCTCTCTGAAAAACAAATTAGCAACATGAGTAGCATCACTAGTTTTATAACATGGTATAAAATATGTCATTTTAGAAAATATGTCTACTACAACATAGATTGCATCATTCCCTCTCTGTGTTTTATGTAAACCCAAAACAAAATCCATACTTACCATATCCTAAGGTCTATCTGGAATAGGTAATGGAACATACAAACCTGTGTTCTGACTTCTTCCTTTTGCATACTGACAAACTTTACAATTTCACACAAACTTCTCCACTTCAGTTCTCATCTTTGGATAAAAATAAAAATGACTTAGTTGTTCATAAGTCTTGTCTACACCAAAATTTCCACCAAGTCCACCACTATATTTTTCCTTAATTAAATTTTCTCTCATAGAAAAATTTGGTATGCACAACTAACTTATTTTAAACAACAAGCCTTCTTGCAAGAAAAAATCTAGACACTTACTTCTGTCCAAAAAACCAGGATTATTGCATGCTTCAAATGCCTCTTTAAAATCCAAATCTATTTTATAAAATTCCTTAAGAAAATAAAAACCCAACACTTGAATTTGACTTTCTTGAACTAAAATGATTTTTCTACTTAAGGCATCTGCTACTTTGTTTGCTTGGCCAGTTATGTGTTTCAATACAAAATTGAAACTCTAAATATACTCTACCCATTTTTCATGTTTCTAATTCAATTTTGGCTACTGCATAATATACTGCAATGCATGATTATCTGAATAAAGTACAAACTCTTTAGACATCAAGTAATGTCTCCACTTCTTTAATGCATGTACAACTGCATAAAATTCCTTGTTATAAGAGGAATATTTTCTTCTCGTCTCATTCAGTTTTTCACTAAAATAAGCTATAGGTATGTCTTATTGACTTAACATAGCTCAAATAGCTTCTCCAATGGCATCACATTTCACTTGGAAAGGTTTATTAAAATCAGGAAAAACTAAAATGGGTTTTTCTGTTATCTTTCTTTTCAACAACTGAAATTTTTTTTCTGCTTCATCTATCCATTTAAATGGATTTTTTTCCTTATTTATAGTTTCAATAATAGGAGCATTTATCTTACTAAAATTCATTATAAATTTTCTATAAAAACTAGCAAGACCATGGAAGCTTCTTACCTCAAAAACACTCTTGGGTGAAGGCCACTCTATGATTTCCTTTAACTTCTCAGGGTCCATCTTCAGTCCATCAGCAGAAACAACAAATCCTAAGTATACCAATTCTTCCTTCATGAATGATTTTTTTTTTAAATTTACCATTAACTTTTCCAGATGCAACTTTATCAGGTGCTCTTCCTTAGACTTGTTGTAAATTAATATATCATCCAGATATACTATTACAAATTTACAAATAAATTCCTTCAACACTTCATTCATAAGCCTCATAAATGTACTAGGAGCATTTGATAATCCAAACGACATTACCATCCATTCATACAATCCTTCATTTGTTTTAAAAGTTGTTCTCCATTCATCTCCTTCCCTTATCCTAATTTGATGATAGCCACTCTTTAAATCTAGCTTTGTGAAATATCTTTCCCCACTTAAACAATACATCGAATCTTCAATTCTAGGTAAAGGAAATATATACCTCATTGTTATTTTATTGATTTCTCTTGAATCAATACACATTCTCCAGCCTCTATATTTTTTTAGACTCGACATTTTTGGCACTACACAAGGACTAAAACTTTCTTTGATCAATTCTTTATCCAATAGCTCATGCACTTGCTTCCTGATTTCTTCACTTTATATAGGAGTAATCTTGTATGCTGCTTTGTTTGGAAAATTTTCTCCAGAAATCAAATCTATATGATGGTTGATTTTTCTGATAGGTGGTAATCCATCTGGAAAATCATCTACAATGATATCACAATAATTTTCCAGCATCTCTTGAATTTCAATTGGAAAATCATAAGTTTTAGTGGAAGTAATTACTACCTTGGGTTTGAAAATTAATGCAAAGTTTACCTCATCATATTCAATTTGCTGTACATATTCTTTTCCACTCTACAAAAAAGCTTTCAGGTCAGATCTTCTCTTTAATGCATCTTCTTCTTCTATCGGCAACAATGTATGATTAACACCATCTTTACAAAACTTGTATGTGTTATTCTTCCCATCATGCATAGCTCCTCTGTCATATTGCCAAGGTCTACCCAACAATATGTGACATACGTCGATAGGCATCACATCACACATAATTCTGTCTTTGTAGCTACCCAACTAGAATTCCACTTCACACTGTTCATTCACTAACAACTGATGTCCTTTCTAAACCCATGACACCTTGTAGGGTGTTGGATGTTTCCTTGTCTTCAATTTCAATTTCTCTACCACTTCTGTAGAGACCAAATTATCAGTGCTGCCACTATCAATTACCATTTGACAGCATTTTCCTTGAAATTAGCATACACCTCTAAAAAAAGTTTTTCTTTGTGCTAGTTCAATAACTTCCTTTGCTAGTTTTAACAAAATTTTGTTAACTACCAAATATTCTCCTTTCTCTGGTGTATTTTTTGCTTCTAGCACTTTTGTTGCTTCTAGAATTTTTGTTGCTTCCTCCTCATTCTAAGCAACAATCACATTTCTCTAATTGGTCCCCACATTCTCTAGACATTCATAGGCTCTGTGTCCAAGCTTATTACATCTATAACATCTGATTTCTCTTCCTCTTCCTCTGCCTCCTCTTCCTCTGGAAAAAATCCTTCTACCACTTGCATCACCTTCTATGTGTGTATGATGACTTGAGATACTACTATCTCCTTCTCTCGGTGCTGTAGATATTCCTCTACCACCATGACTTCCTTTTCCTTAGAAAGTACCTCTATTTCTAGCAGACTTCTTCCTTATGAGTTTTTCTTTAGCCTTCAAGGCCATCTGATAAGCCTCTTTCACTATTTTGGGAGACATCAGACTTATCTCATCTTGGATCTCCATTCCGAGACCATTTATATATCTTGCAATCTTCTCTGCTATATCTTGAATTTGTCCTACTCTTATGATCACTTTATAAAATTCCTATGTGTATTCTTTGACTGTCATTGATCTCTGTCTAAGATTTTGCATTTTTCTAAATAATGAAAGCTGATAATCACTTGGAAAAAAATTACCTCTCGGGTTTTCCACCATCCTATTCCAATTCTTTAATTTTTTCTTACCAAGTCTCCTTCTTTCTGCCTACACTCCATCCCACCAAAGCGCTACATGTCCTTTCAATTTTGTGACAGCAAATTTCACCCTTTCTCCTTCATCCATTTATTCACAATCGAAGAATGTATCCATGTCATTTAACCAATATATCAACTCTTCTGGGTTTAAGCTTCCTATAAAAACTGAAACTTCGAGTATGGGTTTAGATGTGGTTCCCAACACTGATTTAAAAATTCTCATTTCAAGAGTAACTTCTGCATTTCTCCCTCTTCTGCAGATTAAACTTCAGGTTCACTGACATCTCCAGCATTTTCATCTCTTTGATTTCCCATTTATATTGCTTCTAATCTGGCTTGCATCTATTGCATAACCTCCATCACTTCAGCATTTGCAACTGGTCTTCCTCTTCTTCGACCAGCACCAACTCCTCATCCAAATCTATAACCCATGTTGGATTTATTTTCCTGATATTTGAGATCTCGCTCAGTGTCTAAATTCTTCTCTGATACCACTAATGGTGGTCTACATGCAGGTGTTAGTGACAAGATTTCAAATCTCGTGACAATTTCTTCTAGTTCTGGTGGAATTTCCTCAATTTCCTTCTCAGAATCAGTCGTCAACATACAATTTTTTTAAACAAAATTCAAAAGAATTTAAAATTTGTTACACAAATTTTAAATTTCATTAAGCTCAATTTTTAACTTCCAAAAAATAATGAAATCATTATGGGATATATATATTGTAATATATCTATGCAATATATACATTACAATAACCCATACATAACAAAATATTATGAATTTTGTGAAATAAAAAACATACTCAATACAATACTAAACCCTTTTTAATATATTATCTCTTCAGTTCTTTGGACTAACCTCCACGCTACTTTTTATGCGAAAAATGTTAGATTAAAGACCGTAATGCAGAAACCGTTGGATCAGTTTGAATGTTGGAAGGAAATTTCTATTATAAAATCAATTTTATGATTTTATTGGGTCCATTTGAATATTTAACCTCCTTGTACCTAAAATTGCGATCTCCATAGATCTTCAAGCTCTCAGGCGATAGCTATCGGGTTACTTGAATACTTGACAGTCAATTGAATTAATGAAATCCAGTTTATAAGTTTATCGGGTCCATCCAAAACCTTAACCCCTTTGCAACTAGAATTGTGATGTCCGTTGGATTGGGTGATCTTAACATAAGACCGTTAGATCATAAGAATGATTTCATGGTCAAAGTTGAATTGTTAAATCCGGATTATAAAAGATAGGCTTCCTTCTAGAGCTTACGTAACTCGTCACTTCTTATGCGATAACCACTGATATGCATTGTCAATGATTGTTGCGTTTAATGTAATTAGACTATTTTACTTTCCAGAAAAAACGCAGAATCTTAAATGAAAACATACACTTAAAAATCAATTAAACAATTTGTTCTGAAGTTAACGGTTCAAGTGTATTTCCAATGAAAATTAACCTTTCAAGATTTGGCAATTTCACCCAGCTACAGAGGAAAATCAAATTTCCTTTAATCCATCTTTAATTATATCAGATAGTTTCTCTCTCCCTCTGTCTACATTTTGAGCTTACATCCTAAAATATATATTGTTCATATAGACAAATTTATCACATTCTATGGATCAATTGCCCAACTTTAGATCAAATTGTTTTACATGATATTTGACTAAAAATCCTCAACTAAAACTAGATACATTGTATAAAATCCATGAATATTAGTCCAATATTATCTACCAAAATAATAAATCAATAAATTGCAGGCTAAAGGATCCCACTCCTTTGCTTGTATTTTTCTTTTGTGTTTTTGGAATAAAAAATGAAGTTTTTATCCCTCAAGCATCATGCTCCTGCATCACATATCAACCATGGCACCTAGAGACCCCAGTGCTACACCTACAAAGGAAAAAAAAAGAAAGAAAAAACTAATCAACTCTCTCAAAAAAGACAAGAAGCTCACTCAAAAAATAAATAAGAAGTAAAAATAAAGTAAAGAAGAGATCATGGCTACAACCACCAGCTCCAGATCCTTGCACCAGCTCATTTAGCACCACACCAGCACTAGGTAGGCTCAGGTATGGCCCTTGACCTCTCGTTATGCATTCATAATGACCAAAATGGCTTAATGCCATGTTTTATAAATTTAAAAGGCAAAAATGTGGTGAGTTAACTTGGCCACCTTCGTAAATTTAAACTGGAGGAAACGTGAAAGTAAAAAACACCTAGGCAAGTCAAATCAAGTCAAGATGGAGTGAATGGGTATGAAAAGGGTGATTACGATGTTTAAGAATCATTAATTGGAGTGGGACCAACAATATCAAAGAGGAAAACTTGTGTTAAGTACGAGTCAACACATCACTCCAAATTTAGTTAAAAATTCCATAAAGGTAATATATGTCTCATTTTCACCATTTTTCTGATAATTTCAAAGAGCACCAAGAGAAATAAAGCAGAAGGAGCCACAAGGAGAGAAACTTCGAGATTAGAGCTTGCATGCATCATCCTGCTACAATAAAAATAGATTTTCTACAGGAAACTCTAGAGGAAGCCCAACGAGGTTATAGAGGAAAATGGAGAGTCACCTATGGGTGAAATTTCTTCCCAAAGCCATCATATCTGAAACAAAAACCCCATAGGACAAAGGTAAGTGGTTTCTATCCTACAAAAATGAAATTTATCCATGAAATTTACACACAACAAGTTAATTTTGGCAATTAAAGGTTAAAAAAAAGTATTGCATTTGTTTCAAGACCTCCATAACCAAGATATAAATCTCAAACATCTCACCAAATTCGTATCACCGCTATTAAAATCGGAGGAAGATTCAATAGAAGGGAGCCCACTAGCATTGAAAGAATTTTGCAGCATCCTCAAGTCATGGAAATATTCAGAAATCACCAATGACTATGGTTTTTTGAGATTTTGAAAGGTTTTGATGAAGATATAGCTCGAGATTTCATACTAGCTATACAATCACACTCAAAGGAGAGAGCCACCACTATGGTTATATGCCTAGCCATCACACTATCACTTGAACTGATAAGAAGAGTTACAACTTTTCCCTTAGTAGTCAAATATGTTAAGGAACAAATGCCCATCACTGCAGCTAAGAAGAGCTTCTTTCTGCCATGAGAATAATATATTAAAGACAAAAATGGAGTCAGGAGAGAAAGCCATCCATGCCCCTTGGATGAAGTAGCCTTCCATATCCTGAAGTATATTTTTTTTGAAGGAAAATGTAGTGTGGTCTATGGGTATAATTTGAGATTGTTGAATGAACTTAGGTTTTAGGGGGAACTCCCTCTAGCATGGAAAATTTTAGGGGCTAATATTCACAGTTGGGCTAATTTTACATGAATTTTCCAAAAAAGAGATTCGCCAATTTGCATTTTTTATAAAAATGAGTTGCCCAAATTTTATAATATAAAAATAATTTAACTTAAAAATCGCCAACAGTATATACAAAGTATATGTAGAATCATTATAAATTTGAATAATTTTACAAATACATCAATAAACGTTTTATAGTTTGCATATTACGGACTAGTGATATTCACCAATTTTTTAAACATCAAGATAATTTTCCATCCTTAAAATATTCCTTGCCCTCTAGAACAAATATTAAACATCCCTCACTTCCTCCTAAACTCCATAACTAACATGAGTAATAAGGTGAAGGAAATAAAATATCAGCACTTGGCTCATCATGGCCTCCCAAAGCTAATTGTGAATGATTCTTTGAGGAGATTAAGCCTACCTGTATCCTATTATTCTTTCATAGATATGGATAGGGAACCCTTCATAGCTACCCAAATAGGGAAAAAATATTCTTCTAGCCTTAGAGAGAGGAAGGTAGAATAAGAAGAAGAAGAGGGTGAAGAGGAGGTACAAGAAGAAGAAGAGGGGGATGGAAATAAGGAATGAAAATAAAAGATGGAGATTGAATCAGAAAATACAGAGACAATAAAGAAAGGGAAAGAAAAAGCCTAGTGTAAGGAGGAAGAAAAAATTGAGGAAAATAAAGGATTTGAACCTATCCTAGGGAGTGAAACCTCCCCTCAAGACAGCAACATGTCACTAGAAATTACATATTAGGAAGTGGTTTCTACCCTAGCCACTTTGAGCACACTTGTCAAAACAAAAAGGAAGAGGTGGACACCTATGTATTTCGAGACTAGGAAGAGTGAAAATGTGAGACAAGGGAAGCCACAAACTCTTGCCAAGAGCCATATTTCCATTGAGGAATCACCAAACAAATATTATGAAATAATATTGGAGGAAGTAATGGTGAAAGAGGTCACCTCACCTATGAGGATGCCTGTAACATATATCATAAGACACTCAACAATATTGGCATCCCATACACCTCAAGCAACCCCCACATACCCTCCAAGGTAAAAAAACAAGAAAAAGAGGGTCTTCATCAAGCAAAACAATTTTTTCTAGAGTAAAGTTTGTTTCTTCTATAGGAAACTCAAGAAAGCCCATAATTAGAGAAAATGGCCTTGGTTTATGAAGAGAAGACAACCATAGATGGGCAAAAGGTTAAAGAAGTTGAGGACAAGGCAGAAGTGGAAAAACAAGATGAAAAAGAGGGAGGAAAAGATGACATGGAAGAGCCCACATGACCAAAACTTATCCTCAAAGATGTAAAAGTAGTGCCAAAACCTAGCCCTCAACCCAATCTCAGCTCCTACTACACATACATTGAGGGGGGCAGATTGATTCCTCAAAAGTTCACAATGCCTTTATTTTATTAGTTGGAAGAGGAGAGGGAACACACTCATCATTAGATGAAGCTTTCCACGTCTAAAGATGTGCATGACATAGGTGTCATAGAATCAAAATTGGCTGAGATGGGGAAGGATTTTTCTGATGTTAGGCTCAGATAATCAATTTTGAAAGAGCAACTTTCGAAGGCTTAAGTAGAGAATGTAGCATTGCAGGAGAAGCTTCAGCAAAAGTAAAAACATGTGGCCACTGTCGAAAATTTATGCATGGAGGCAATTCAACACAGATATCCATTATATTCCTATGCATTTTACCTCAAGGATAAGTGGCTCCTATTTCAACTCAAAAAATTAGCCTCCCATGGATCCTTGCCTTTTGAGAACTAAAGATAGTTCATTGAATTTTGTGACTAATCAAGTATGGAAGACAAGGAAAAAATGGCAGAATTCTCCATGCATAGCCTTGCCTTGACAGAATTGAACATTTGGGACCCCAACCCTTGGATGGGAGACATGCAGTTAATGGCATTGTCATCATGGATGGTTAATGAAGAGACTAGAGACTAGAAGGGTTATGAGGAGAGAAAACAGAGAACCCTTACGCATTAGGGAAAAAATATTCAAACCTAGGGGAGTCATCGACAAACATCTTAACATTTAAAAGGATACTTCACTTGTAGAAAAATTCCTCCACACACAAGCTCAAGGCATGGCTCACTTTGATGATGTTTCTAGGTTGTAGGGAGATAAGTGCATATTGGCTAGCCAAAGGAGATGGAATAACCTCCCTCACAACCTTAGAAACATGGAGTAACACACACCATAAATATTGATCGGTGCCATGGAGAGAGAACCATTATAATAGAGGGCCATGCAAGACAAAAAGATTCAATGGCTTGGTTTGAAACTCAATCCACCCTAGCTACCAGGGCTAAGTGATGGAAAGGACCAAGATGAGCAGAACATATAGTGTGAGGAAGCTGAAAATAATGATGGAATTTACCCTCTTCAAGGTACTCCCGCACTTCTTCCTTGGGAAGTCAGAGGGTCCATCAAAGCTTTGAAAGAAATGCAAAAGGAGGACTAAGTTGCTCAGAGGATGAGCAACCATTTGGTAGGGGGGTGATGATGAGCTCAATCATTAGGTACATTTGGAGGTGTTAATTGACACATTTTTTCCTTATTAAGTATATTTTTCTTTCATTTTAATTACATTATGGACTTATGTTTCTAGTGAAGATAGTGATTGAGGCTTGCCATACTTCAAATGGCTAACATGAGTTAAATGCAGGAAAATCATGAAGATATTGCATTTTTTATGAAAATTTTTCCATTGAAGCTTGGAGTAGACAAAAAGGAAAAATTATAGGGCTATTTTCCACCTCCTTAGCTCCCAAATGAAGCCAAGGGATCCTCGAGATTCCCTCCAACAACTCAAAATCAAATGCATTCAAGCAAACTCAAGGTCAATTACACCAAAGGTATACTTCACTTTTAGTCAAAGTGGAAACATTGCCTAACCTTTAGGGAGCTATTGGTACCTACGATCTACGTTAAATAGGTATGAGTAAGAGTAAATTATGATTCAAACATTGAAGGAAGATAATTGGCTCTTAGCTCTTGTAATATGTTTTTGAGACTTTCAAGTTGATGTAATGAGAATATATTTTGCAATAAAATGAGTAATCAAATTTTTCTTCACTGATCTAATTTCAGAGGGCTAGGTTGTGGAATAGGGTTAAATCCATTGGCCTTAGTCTCTCTTGTGTATTCATTATTTACTTTTATGCCATTAGCAAGTTTTTCTTCTGAGTATTTAGCTAGTTTTCTTGCATTTGAATTCATTTTTTTTAGTTTTCTTCCATTTGTATTTTTCTATAGATTTAGCTTGCCTACATGTTTGAGGATAAAACAAATATTCTGTTTAAAAAAAAAGAATTATATATATATATATAAAATTACTTTTTAGTTTATGATTTATTGGAATGAATAAGTTAGGTTGTTGTAGTTCCATGAATATGTTTTGAATGTTGCTTTAGTTCTCTATTTGTATGCTAAAGTGAATTTTCTTTCCAAATTGAACTCATATTATCCATTTACTTTATCGTGAATTTTCCCGTATTTATTGCATGAACATGTAGTTTTCTTGAACTTTCAAGTATTACAACAAAGGAGGACTTCACCAGCACCTTTGGCTTTATTTCTCACCCTCCATCAACCTTTTGTTCATCAAAATCATCATCAGCCCTGTTTTCAAATTTTTCATCTTTACACCGTGAGAAAACCCTAGAGGTGCAAGACATGCCTCTCAGGAGATTATAAGCTTGGCTAAGGGGTGGGAAACCTTCACTCCACCTTCCCTACACTTTTCTCACCCATTGGCCTCATATTTTCCTCCCATTAGCCTCCCATGGATCCTTACCTTTTCAGAACTAAAGATAGTTCATTGAATTTTGCGACTAATTAAATATGGAAGACATGGAAAAAATGGAAAAATTCTACATGCATAGCCTTCCATTAAGAGATTTGAACATTTGAGACCCCAATCCTTGGATGTGGGACATGCAGTTAATGGTACTGGAATCATGGATGGTTAATGAAGAGACTAGAGCACAAAAATTGAGAAGGGTTATGAGGAGAGAAAAAAGAGAACCCTTAGACATTAGGGTAGAACTATTCAGCCCTAGGGGAGTCATCAACAACCATATTAAGATTTAAAAGGATCTTGAAATTGAATAAAAATACCTCTATGCACAAGCTCAAGCCATGGCTCACTTTCATGATGTTTCTAGGTTATCAAGAGATGAGTGCATAATGGCTAGCCAAATGAGATGGAATAGCCTCCGTCGCAGCCTTAGAAACATGGAGTACCACACACTAGAAATATTGAGGGGTCACTGGAGAGAGCGCCATTATAAAATAGGGCCATCCATGCCAAAAATACTCATTGGCTTGGTTTGAAACTCAGTCCACCCTTCTTGTCGGGGCTGAGTGATGGAAAGGACCAAGATGAGAAGAACAAAGAATGTCAGGAAGCTAAAAAGAATTATGGAATTTTCGGTCCTAAAGGGAATCCCACACTTATTCGTTGTGAAGTCAAAGGGTCCATCAAATATTTGAAATAAATGCATAAGAAGGAATAAGTTTCTCATATGATGAGAAACCATTTGGTAGGGAGGTGATGATGAGCTCCATCATTAGGTACATTTGCAAGGGTTAATTGCCACATTTTTTCCTTATTAAGTATCTTTGTATTTCATTTTAATTATATTATGGCCTTATGTTGCTAGTGTAGATGATGATTGAGGTGTGTCATACTTTGAATTCTTAACATGAGTTAAATGCAGGAAAATCATGAAGATATTGCATATTTTATGAAGATTTTTCCATTAAATCTCATAGTAGACAATAAGGAGACATTCTAGGGGTATTTTCCACCTCCTTAAATCCCAAAGGAAGCCAAGGGATCCTTAAGATTCCCTCCAACAACTCAAAATCAAAGGCAATCAAGCAAACTGAAGATCAAGTGCACCAAAGCTACACTTCACTTGTAGTCAAAGTGGACACAACACCTAATTTTTAGGGATTTGTTGGTAGCTACCCTCTAGGTTAAATAGGGATGATTAAGAGGTCATTAGGATTCGAACTTTAAAGGAAGCTAATAGGCTCTTAGATCTTGTAATAGGTTTTTGAGACTTTCATGTTGATGTAATGAGACTATCTTTTGCAATAAAATGAGTATTCAGTTTGTGCTTCACTGATCTAGTTTTAGAGGGCTAGGCTTCTAGGTTAAGGCACAATCCATTTGCCTTAGTCTCTCTTGTTTTTTCATACATCACTTTTATGCCATTTTAGCAAGTTTTTCTTATGAATATTTAGTTAGTTTTCTTGCATTCCAATTCAGTCTTTTTAGTTTGCTTCCACTTCTCTTTTTCTATAGATTTAGTTTGCTTGCATGTTGATAGAGTAGGTTATAAAATTAGAAATTTCTGTGTCAAGCACCCCCTCTCATCTCTTTCATTGGAGATTGAGGAGGGTAGACCTTCCCCAATTTCCAAAATTACTTTTTAGTTTATTATTTGTTGGAATGAATAAGTTAGGCTGATGTAGTTCCATGAGTATGTTTATAATGTTGTGCTAGTTCTCTTTTTGTACGCAAAAGTGGATTTTATTTCCAAATTCAACTCATCATTTCCATTTAATTTATTATGAATTTTTCCATATTTATTTAATGAACATGTAGTTTTCTTGAAGGTTCAATTATCACAACAAAGCAGGACATCACTAGCACCTTCGGCTTCATTTCTCACCCTCCATTAGCCTTTTGTTCATCAAAATCGTCATCAGCCCTGTTTTCAGATTTTTCTTCTTTACACCATGATAAAACACTAGAGGTGCAAGAGATGCCTCCCAGAATATTTTGAACTTTTCCAAGGGGTGGGCCAACTTCCACTACACTTTTCTCACCCATTCGCCTCGGATCTCCCTCAGACTCTTTCCTATAGAAATTTGGGACTTTCCTGTAGCACTACATCAAACAGGTAGCTATAATTGCAGCAACACCAGTGGGCCCCACCTTAAGCCTAAAAACCACCATACACCTCAACCAGACTTGGAAAAACCACCCAAACACCTTCAGCCTTGCACCCATGAGTTCAAGCCTTCCATAAACCACCTTAGCACTTACTCCTCCTAGCTGCAAAACAATGCATTTACAAGCATAGTTAGGTCATGATTAGTTTCATGATTAGTTTCATGATTAAAATAATGATAGATAGAACATAGAGTGCATGGAGTGTGTTTAGACATTTGGCCCATCAAAGTGTAATTAGGTTATTTTTATTTATGTAATTTCATTTCACCAGTTTAATTCATGAAAGATGCGTGGTCTACTTCCATTTTTTATCATGGCTTAATGTGTATATTTTTTTGATTGAAAATTATTTCAATATACTTTCTTGCTATATAATAGTTCTTTACTTGCTCATAGAGCAATGGCTTTGAATCATTTGTAGCCCTAGGCCTAAATTCAGAAGTGTGACAAACTTCATCCAAAACCCCTAGAAGTAGCACCCTTTAATAGAGCTCGGAAGAGGATTACGTGAGTAGAATGTGTCTGTTGTGTATATAGAACCATCAACTCCAATTTCTTATGAGCCCTGAGTTGATAAAGTAAAGTAGGGCAACCTTTAGGAGTTGCAACATTCCTGGTGCAATACCAAGGCTCACGAGGTGTTCTCTAATTTAGGGGAAATTAATTGGTTCTAGGTACACAAGCTCAATGAATGTCTGTGGAAAATTGAATTAATTCATCCCTTTGGTCAGGTTATTGATACTCCTCGCTCAATCCATTTTTTGGGTTTATTCTCTTTATTGGAGGAAAATCATTCCTTGAGGATGTGACTCTTACAAAAGAGGTTGTCACAGTATTGTTATCCCATCTACCTTAATAGGCCTGATAACAGTTGAGATCTTGGCTCAAGTTTATTATATTTATACCCCTCTAATAATTCAACTATAAATTAGTAATGCTAAGAGGGAGAATAGGATTGAATACTGTATATAGAAAGAAAATAAGTCCTTGAGCGAGTCAACAGTTGGGTTCTAGATACATATAGTGCAAGAACAACGCATACCAAATATTTGTGGATATTTGTTGGAAAATCAAGACCATAATGGGAAAGGTATTAGTGGAAAGATTAAAAGAATAGGGAAAAAAATTACTATGCATGATGCCTGGATCAGGTATAAAAAAATGAGAAAGTTGGATTCCAATATGAAAACAATGTTAAGAAAACTTGCTAATTTAGGATTTACAGAGTTAGAAGAGAACACAGATCCACGTGTCACAATATTGGTGACCTCCCCTACTAAATAAAATCTATTATGGTAGTTTTTGTTATGTTCACTTGTAATATTATGAAAATAAATGATGATAGGAAATACCCTCAACTATGCAAAATAGGTCCTAGTATGTTTAACATCAAGAGGCTAATAGTTTTATCAATTAGATTCAAAACCATTACTTGAAAAAAAAAATAATGCTATCTTTCTGGTGTGGTTTTCCTTGTGGAAAACTAGTAAACATGACATGACCATCAAGTATGTTATTCAATTCTGATATCAGATAATACAAATTACTTGCATAGCTTAAACAAAAACAAAAAAAATATTGCAAATTCCTATTTAAAGACGAAAAATATGTGTTATGCCTAATACGAAGTTGTAAATATCAATTTTGAAAAGGCCAATTCTCAATTTTTATGCACCCAAGTATCGAAAAAATCTAGAAAATGAATAATTAGTGAAATAAATCGTGATTGCACATGCCTGAACAAAGATGGAAATGATATATGGATGGTGATTTTTTTGAGTAATGGTTTCCATATGTCCAAGTATGTTTTATGTTACTGTCATTCATATACACCAAATAGAACTTTCGATAAATAAAAAAATTGGGTTAATTCAATAACAATTTCACAGGTCTAATCAAGGATGGAAAATATATGTTTTTGGCATAACCCGGGGTCAATTTTTAGACACCCAAAGTAATGAAGGAAACCAAAAATTGAACAATAGTACTGAACAAATAGTTGATCTTAGTGATCTATGAATGGAAATTGTATTGGAAGTTTAATTATGTTTAAGGTTTTCATCACTCTTGTACATTAAATACCTATGTCTCTATACTAATAAGAAATTAATTTCTAGGTCTACTACAGATAGAATATTGATTATTAATGTGGACAGTACTACAATAATTACACCAATAAGCATCCCCTTGCTGGAATTGGCCACTTTAATCATGTTTCTAATCAATGTATTTGATCTAATGGTCTAAACTAAAAGATGTCAATATATTTTGGCCATCGCCACTCAATCAATGAATAAAATTAAAAGTGATAACTTTCTTGCATATCTAAATCAAGTGTTTAAACCCTACTTAAATTAATTTTTTACTAAAAGATAATTAAAAATTTACTATTGCTCTCATTTATCTCCACTTATGAGAATTAACAATAATTATATTAAAACAATTAAAAAAAACTACTATTTTCCTAGCTGCAAAGTGGCACATACAATTATCCCCTCATTTAATAATGAAATGCCTAAATATGAAATGTGTACCATAATTCATTCAAATAGAATGAAAAAATGAGATTAAAAAAATAATACTAAATAGATCAATTATAAAAATATGAAACAGTTTTACTCCGACCATGGCACATGCAATTATCCGCTCATTTAATCATGAAATGTCCACTCATTCAATCATGAATCACCTGACTATTGGAATTCTCCTCCACTAATGGAACACAATACTCCAAATAGACTTCTTAATTCAATAATTCAAATAGAATTGATGCCTCTCTCTTCTTTTTCCGATGTTTCCAACAAGGGTTCTGCTCTTTGTCAGGGAAGGAGAAAGCCACCGAGGAGAAAGTTGATTTTATATACTCAGCCATGTATCACCTTATTCTTGTGATGGGATATTATGTTTAGTTCGGTTGTGTTTATTTTTCATGATTCCGCATAGATATTGGATTCTAACTATTGTTCAATTATTCAGGTTTCAGGCTTCTTCCTACTTTCAATCAATGGCGCAAGGATTGGCCAGATTGGCTGTGTCGTTAGATTTTCAGGTACTTAAATGGACAATGTTCCCCACATGAAATACTTATGAAAATATATGTTTGCAGAAACAAATAATTTTAGTGTTTGATTAAGTTTAGTTTAAGGGTTTTGGTACCTAATTTTGCTTGTGGTTATTTGTTTCTCAGAACATCGGCTCCATCCAACTGTGGTAACAAACCAGCAGAAGGGCTTGCAACTTTTGCTATTGTTGTTGCAACAATTTATTTTGGACTAGTAATAGTAGTTGTGTGTGCACTGAAAATTGTATACAAATCATGGATAGTGGGAATATGGAGGCAAAGTGGATTGGAAATACTAAGAAACCCATCACTTTCTACAAGTGAAGAAATGGTTTATTGAAGAATGAGTATTTTTGTGCTGCAGAAGAGGCCCTCATCATCAAGAAATTAGTGGAAAGTTACATGCAGTTTTTAATTTTGATCTCAAGTGCAGAAATCACTTCGCAATTGCTTATATTGAGTTCTTATATGTATTTCATCCTTACATTCATATATATTTTCTTTAATTACCATTTTTTTACATTTAGAATTCATTAAGAAAGTGTTATTATTAAATACATTAATTTTAATTTAATATATTCTTTTGAAGATATGTTTTAAATGAATGCTCATATATACTTTTGGCCTTGGTCATCGGTGAGCATGATGTCACAGAGCTCGAAGAACCATTTAATCATTTTCGTCAACATTTAATCACTAATTAAAATTTACTACGTTATGAATTGGGTTAGAACACTACAGTGGACCTGTAGCCAACCATAGGGTCTAGTCTCTAAATTCTAGATCTACGTAGTTATAAACGAAAAAAGAAAGAAAGAAAAAGGTTTTATGATTTATTCTTGCTTCTAATTTAGGGACAAAAAATGAAAGGGAAAATATATATATTTCATATTATGTGCAAATAAATTCCTTCATATTAATTGAATTTACATTCTTCTAAATATTTCATGGAGCATCAATCGAGATAAATTACATAGATTGTTTTATTAAAAAATATAGGAGTTCACACACCAAAACTAATTTCATGTTTTTGTAAACAACAACATATAAATCTTGAATTAAATTCTATCCTTTAATTTCTATACTAGACGTTAAAATGCATATAGGGTACAATATAAAATGCTTGAATAAGAACAAAATAAAAAGTAGATTTTTTTGCACCAAAGATGTATATATTATACAAGTTAATTTGAATCAACTAAAACTACAAATGAACTAGCAAATCAAAGTAAAATTATATAGGGTACAATGTAAAGTGGGTGAATAAAAATCAAATAACAAGTAGTTTGTATTGGCAACAAAGATGGGCATATTATAGAAGGTAATTTGAATCAATGAAGATTTAAATGCACTCCAAGTAGCAAACATATAATAAGTAAATGTACATTCCAATGAAAAAAAAAATAGAAGTATTCAAAAGTCATATTTATGCATTTTTTTAATAAATTGAATGTAAAATCCTTCCACAATTTATAATTATATGTTATTAAATAGTTTTTAAAAATAAAATTTCAAATATTAAATATCACTTAGATAAGTCCAAGTGCAAGAATCTGAACAAAATAACAATTAGATTTTTTTACCCAAAAAAAAAAATATACATATTATATAATTTAATTTGAATCAATGACAAGTACAAATGCACTTCTAGTAAAAAAGATAAAATGAAATTAAATGTATATATGGCACAATGTAAAATGGGTGAATAAAAACCAAATAAAAAGTAGTTTTTATTGGCAAATGCCTATATTATGCAAGGTATTTTGAATCAATGAAAAACATAACTTCACTCCAAGAAACAACACATAATAAGTAAATGGTATTCTAATGAAGAAGAAATAAAAATATACAAAAATTATATTTATGCCTTTGTATAATAAATTAAATGTAAAAACCTCATATGTGATCTTCATATTTTATAATTTTATGTTATTAAATATTAAGAAAAAATAACATTTCAAATATTAAATATCACTTTGATAACTCCAATTACTTAATACTTCATACTTTTAAGTTTGAGATCTTTTTTCTTTAAATATAACTTTTAAGGTATTGTAATGAAGAAGAAATAAAAATATACAAAAATCATATTTATGCCATCGTATAATAAATTGAATCTAAAAACCTCATATGTGATTCTCACATTTTATAATTTTAACTTATTAAATATTAAGAAAAATTAACATTTTTAAATATCACTTTGATAAGTCCAATTACTTAATACTTCATACTTTTAAGTTTGAGATTTTTTTTTCTTTAAATATAACTCTGGTTACTTAAAACTTCATAATCTTAAGTTTTATATTTTACATTCTTTGTGTTATATAGTATTGTTATTTCTTAATATTTTATATAATTTTAAATTTTTACAATTTAATTTTAGTTTTGTTAGCTTTAATTTTTAATAAATATATAATTAAAAAATTATAATAATATTTATTTCTATAAGTTTATAATAAATATCATCTTACCTTTATAATATTTATTATATTGTATATTTTTAAATTAGTTTATAAATAGTTATAATATTTTTTATAAGATTATAGTATTTATTTCTTAAGAAAATATAAATATAAATTAATAATAATAATAATATTTAAATTCATATTCATATTGAAAACCATATTATTAATAATTTTATTAATTAAAAATATCAATAACATGGTTGATATAATATTAATTATATTTATAAATTAATGTTTAAATAACATTATAGATAATAATAATTATTAAAAAATATCATTTAATGTTATTAACATATAATTTTATTATTAACTTATAAAATTAGCATTTATATTAACATTAAATTATTAATATTATTTAAATGGTTACATTAATATTAATAATTTTGATAACTAGAAAAATTAGCATGTAATATTGGAAATATTAAATTTTATCAAAACCATCTCTTATTTCATTAATTTCATTAATATTAAGATTTATATGATTAATAAAGTGAATCCCTTGAGTTTATTAATCTCATAGATACCATCATCAATATTTGAAAATTTTGGTCAAGCATAGTTAACCATCTTTATTTTAGTGAGCTATGTTTATTATAGGGTTTACAATTTTAATTTTAGGATTGATATACCTTAGGTTTATAATATCAATCTTTTGGGTTTATAAAACATTGAGATTTTCTATTTATTCTCTTGTGTTAATAATATCAATCCATTGGGTGTATAATATCAATCCCTTGAGTTTATTAATCTAGAAGTTTCAATAAATTTAGGTTTGAGATTTTACGTTCTTTAAATATAACTTTGATAAGTCCCATTACATAAAACAAGGTGATTATGACGTTCAAAAATCATTAACTGGAGTGGGACCAATGGTCTCAAAGAGGAAAACTCATGTTAAGTACGAGTTAGCACAATGCTCCAAATTTAGTTAAAAATTCCATAAAGGTTTGATATGTCTCAATTTCACCATTTCCTTGAGTAGTTCGAGGAGAACAATGAGCAATAAAGTAGTAGTAGCCATCAGGAAAGCAACATCGATATTATAGCTTGCATGCGTTATCCTACTACAAGAAACAAATATTTTCTACAAGAAACTTCAGAGGTAGATCAACAAGGTTATAGAGGAAAACAGGGAGTCACCTATGGGTGAAATTTCTTCCCAAAGCCATCATATCTCAAACAAAAACACTAGAGGACAAATTTAAATGGTTGCCATCCTACAACATTGAAATTTATCCATGAAATTTAAACGCAACAAGATAATTTTGGAAATTAAAGGGTAAGAAATTTTTCTTGCATTTGTTTCAAGATCTCCATCTCCAAGAAATTACTCTCAAACATCTCACCACCTTCATATCACATCTATTAAAATGCGAGGGAGATTAAATAGAAGGGAGCCCACTGAAATTAAGAGAATTATGGAACATCCTCAAGTCATGGAAATATTTAGAAAGCACCAATGAATATGGTTCTTTGAGCTTTTCAAAGGTTTTGATGAAGAGATAGTTCAAGAATTCGTAGTGGCTCTACAATCACACTCAGAGGAGAGAGCCGCCACTATGTGTAGAAGCCTAGCCATCACACTATCACATGAACTCATAAGAAGAGTTACAACTTTTCCCTTAGGATTCAAATATGTTAAGCAATGGATGCCTAGCACTGCAACTTAGAAGAGCTTCTTTTTGCCAGGAGAAGAATACATTGAAGAAAAAATGGAGTGAGGAGAGAAAGCATTACAAACCCCTTGGACTTTATTTCTTGTGAAGGAAAAATTAGTGTGGTCTATAGGTATCATTTGAGGTTGTTGAATTAACGTAGGTTTCAAGGAGAAATCCCTCTAGAACAAAGATTAAGCATCTCTAACTTCCTCCTGAATTCTATAACTAACATGAATATTAAGGTGAGGGAAATAAAATATTAGCACTTGGCTTATCATGGCCTCTTAAAACTAATTTTGAATGATGTTTTGAGGAGATTAAACCTACCTGTATCCTGGTCTTATTTCATATACATGGATATGGAAGCCTTCATAGCTACCCAAATAGGGAAAACAACTGCTTCTAGCCTTAGAGAGAGGAAGGTAGAAGAAGAAGAGGAGGAAGAAAATAAGAAAAAGAAGAGATGGAGATTGAAGCAAAAAACATAGAGACAAAAAAGACAGGGAAAGAAAAATACTAGTGGAAGGAGGAAGAAAATATTGAGGAAAAGAAAGGATTTGACCCTATCCTAGGGAGTGAAACCTCCCCTCAAGACACCAACATGTCACTAGAAATTACAGATTAGGAAGTGGCTACTACCCTAGCCACTTTGAGCACACCTATAAAAAAAAAAGGAAGAGGCATAAACCTATGTATTTCAGGACTAGGAAGAATCAAAAGGTGAGGCAAGGGAAACGAGAGACTCCTACCAAGAGCCATATTGTAGTGGGTAATCACCAAAGAAATATTATGAAATGATATTGGAGAAAGGAAGGGTGGAAGAGGTCACCTCACCTGTGATGACCCCTATAACATATATCAGAAGACACTCAACAGTATTGGCATCCCATACACCTCATGAAACCCACACATACCCTCCAAGGAGAAAAACAAGAAAAAGAGGCTCTTCAGCAATCAAAACAGAGTTTTCTACACAAAATTTTGTTTTTTGCTATAGGAAACTCCCCCAAGCTCATAACTAGAGAAAAAGGCCTTGGTTTAGGAAGAGATGACATGCACAGAAAGGAAAGAGGTCAAGAAATTGAGGACAAGGCACAAGAGGAAAAACAATATGAAAAATATGGAGGAAAATATTACAGGGAAGAGACCACCTCACCAAAACTAATCCTAAAAACTATGACAGTAATGCCAAACCCTAGCCCTCAACACAATCTTAGCTCCTACTACACATACATTGAGGGGGGCAGATTGATTCCTCAAAAGTTCACAGTGCCTTTATTTTATCATTTGGAATAGGAGAGGACACCCACTCATAATTGGATGAAGCTTGCCACATATAAATATGTGCATGACATAGGGGCCATGGAAGGAAAAGTGGCTGATTAGGGGAAGTATTTTTCTAATGTTAGGCTCAGAGAATCAATGTTGAAAGAGAAGCTTCAGAAGGCCCAAGAAGAGAATGTAAAATTGCATGAGCAGCTTCACCAAAAGGACAAACAAGTGGCCACCATGGGAGAATTATGCATGGAGGCCATTCAACATAGATATGCATCATATTCCTATGCAGTTTACCTCAAGTAGCAGTGGCTCCTATTGCAAATCAAAACATTAGCCTCCCATGGATCCTTACCTTTTCATAACTAAATTTAGTTCATTTACTTTTACGACCAATGAAGTATGGCAGACAAGGAAAAAATGGCAGAATTATACATGCATAGCCTTGTGTTGATAGTCTTGAAATTTTCAAACCCCAATCCTTGTATGGGAGACATGAAATTAATGGCATTGACATCATGGATGGTTAATGAAGAGACTAGAGCACAAGAATTGAGAAGGGTTATGAGGAGAGAAAACAGAGAACCCTTAGATAGGGAAGAATTATTCAGCCCTAGGGGAGTCATCAACAACCATCTTAAGATTGAATAGGATCCTAAACTTGCAAAAAAATACCTCCACACACAAGCTCAAGCCATGGCTCACTTTGATGATGTTTCTAGGTTGTTGGGAGATGAGAGCATAATGGCTAGCCAAAGGAGATGAAATAGCCTCCCTCACAACCTTAGAAACATGGAGTACCACACCCCAAAAATATTGAGGGGTGCCTTGGAGAGAGAAAAATTATAAAAGAGGGTCATGCAGGCCAAAACAATTCAATGTCTTAGTTTGAAACTCAATGCACCCTTGCCATCGGGGTTGTGTGATTGAAAGGACCAAGACGAGTAGAACAAAGAATGTGAGGAAGCAGAAAATAATGATGCTTTTTACCCGCCTGAAGGTACTCCCGCACTTCTTCCTTGCAAATTTAGATGTTCTATCAAAGCTTTGAAATAAATTCAAAAGGAGGACTAAGTTGCTCATATGATGAGCAACCATTTGGTAGGGGGGTGATAATGAGCTCCATAATTAAGTACATTTGTAGGGGTTAATTGTCACATTTTTTCACTATGAAGTATCTTTTTTTTCATTTTAATTCTATTATGGACTTATTTTGCTAGTGTAGATGGTGATTGAGGCTTTTCATACTTCGAATCTCTAACATGAGTTAAATGTAGCAAAATCATGAAGATATTGCATTTCTTATGAATATTATTCCATAAAAGCTCGAGTAGATAACAAGGAGAGATTATAAGGGTATTTCCCACCTCCTTAACTACTAAAGGAAGCCAAGGGATCCTTGATATTCCCTCCAACAACTAAAAATCAAAGGCACTCAAGCAAAGTCAAGATCAAGATCACCAAAACTACACTTCACGTGTAGTCAAAGTGGACACATCACCTAATTTTTTGGGAGTTGTTGGTAGCTACCCTCTAGGTTAAATAAGGATGAGTAAGGGATCATTATGATTCAAACTTTGAAGGAAGCTAATAGGCTCTTAGCTATTGTAATACTTTTTTTGAGTTTTTCATGTTGATGTAATCAGACTATCTTTTGCAATAAAACGAGTTTCAATTTGTGCTTCACTAATCTAGTTTTAGAGGGCTAGGCTTGTGGGTTATGGAAAAATACATTGGCCTTAGTCTCTCTTGTGTATTCATTCTTTACTTTTATGCCATTTTAGTAGGTTTTTCTTATGAGTATTTAGCTACTTTGATTTCATTTCAATTCATTCTTTTTATTTTTCTTGCATTTGTCTTTTTCTATAGATTTAGCTTTCTTGCGTGTTGATAGAGTAGGTTATAAACTCAGAAATTTGTGTGTCAAGCCCCCCCATCACAATCTTTCATTGGAGCTTGAGGAGGGCAGACCTTCCCCACATGCCAAAATTACGTTTTAGTTTATGATTTCTTGGATGAATAAGTTAGGTTGTTGTAGTTCCATGAATATTTTTAGAATGTTGTGTTAGTTCTATGTTTGTATGCTAAAGTGGATTTTATTTCCAAATTCAACTAGACCTTTCCATTTCCATTATAATGAATTTGTCCAAATTTATTACATGAACATGTAGTTTTCTTGAAGGTTAAAGTATCACAATAACGGAGGACTTCACCAACACCTTTGAATTCATTTTCCACCCTCCATCAACCTTTTTTTCATCAAAATTGTCATCAACCTTGTTTTCATATTTTCCATATTTACACCGTGAGAAAAATATAGAGGTACAAAACATGCCTCTCAAGAGGTTGTGAGCTTGGACAAGGGTGGGACCACCTTCACTCCACCTTCCCTACACTTTTGTCACCCATTGGCCTTAGATTGCCCTCAGATTGTTTCATGTAGCAATTCAGGACTTTCCTATAGCACTACATGAAACATGTAGCAGCACTAGTGGGGGGCCCCTTAAGCCCATAAACCACCATCCACCTCACCTAGACCTATCAAAACCACCCACACACCTTCAACCTTGCACCCATGAGTTCAAGCCTTCCATAAGCCACCTTTGTGCTTTCTCCTCCTAGTTGCAAAACAATGCATATACACGCATAGTTAGGTCATGATTAGTTGCATGATTAAAAGAATGATAGATAGAACATAGGGTGGATAGGGTGTGTTTAGACATTTGGCCTAGAGAAGTGTGATTAGGTTAATTTCCTTTATGGAATTTCAATTCACCAATTTACTTCATGCAATATGCGTAGCTTGCTTCCATTTCTTATCATATCTTAATGTGTAGATTTCTTTCATTGAAGAGTAGTTAGATGTAATTTCTTGTTGTAGAATAGTTCTTTACTTGTTGATAGAGCAATGGCTTTGAATCATTTGTAGCCCTAGGCCTAAATTCAGAAGTGTGACAGACTTCATCCATAAACTCTAGAAGTAGCACCCTTTCGTAGAGATCAGAATAGGATGACATGAGTAGGATGCATCTGCTATGTATATAGCACCATCACCTCCAAGTTAGTACGAACCCCAGGTTGATAAAGTAAATTAGGGAAACCTCTAGGAGTTACAACATTCTTGGTGCAATACGAGGGCTCACTAGGTAGTCTCTAATTTAAGGAAAATTAACTGGTTCTAGGTTCAAAAGCTCAATCAATATCTATGGAAAATTGAATTAAGTCATCCCCTTCATCAGGATATTGATACTCCTTTCTCACTCCATTTTTTGGCTCTATTCTACTTGTTAGAGGAAAATCATTCCTTGAGGAAGGAACTCTTACAAAAGAGTTTTTTGCAACAATGTTATTCCATCTAACTCAATAGGCAAGATAATAGTTGAGAACTTGGCTTGAGTTTATTAGAGTTATACCCCTCGAATAATTTAGCTAGAAATTAAGAATGCTAAGAGGGAAACTAGGATTGAACACTGGCTATAGAAAATGAAGAATTCCTGGAGAAGGTCAACAATTGGGTTCTAGATACATGTAGTGTAAGAACAAAGCATACCAAATATTTGTAGATAATGGATATTTGTTGGAAAATCAAGACCATAATGGGAAAGGTATTAGTGGAAATATTAAAATAATAGGAAAAAAATTACTATATGCATGATGCTTGGATGAAGTATACAAAAAAAATGAGAAGTTGGATACCAATATGACAACAATGTTAAAAAAAATTACCAATTTAGAATTTACAGAGTTAGAAGAGTCACAATATAGGTTACGTCCTCTACTAAATAGAATTTATTATGGTAGGTTTTGTTATGTTCGCTTGTAATGCTATGAAGATGAATGATGATAGGAAAGTGTCATAGCCTCATTAAAGTTAACTAGTATTAACTAGTTAAAGACATTTGTTATTTTAATTTATGGCAAAAAAAAAGACTTGAAACTTTATTGTATATAAAAAAAAATTATTTTGCTGAAATTATTAAATTAGGAGGACTAGTTAATGAAAAGAAAATCTTTTAAGATGATGGTAAAAAGGTTTCCAAGAATAGGAGGTGGTTGGGGGTAGTTGGAAAATAGTTACCTACTCCTCCAAGGATAAAGATGAATCCTAAGGGAAGAGTAGGGTTCTATGATTTTTGGTAAAAGGGAAAAGTATTTTCTAGAGCTGGTTGGGGAACGAGTTGAAAATAGCTTACAAATACCCTTGTTAAAACTAGAAATTTTTGAAGGTGACTGGATAGGCCATCCAGAGGTCATAGTAGAGAAAATTCCACTGTTAACTCGTGGCACCGTCCAGATTCTAGAGCTAGGGGGCAAGCGGAGGACGTAATTTCCTCCCTTGAATGGTTGGGAGGACCACAGCTTAGTATACTTAATCCAGATAAGTATTATGGTGAATTTTGCTATACAAGTCAATAAGAAGGAATTGTTTTACAGTTTCACAGCTGAGATTGTTGAAAGATGAAAGTTTGAATACGGTTATTCTGTTCATTTACAAATGATTGATATATGAAACCAAGTCTGTATATAATTTATTAATCTGAGTATGGGAATTGAATAGAGAAATATGATGAAGTTAATATTATCATAATGTGACAGAATCCACTACTTTCAGTCCTATACTGTGTGAAATGATAAAAGGGTTTAAAACCCTCATTAAAGTAAATGTATAATAGAGATAGTTTATTGAATAGGGTGAATGTAATAGAACGGCTGTGTGAACAATGTGAAAGTAATGAGTATTATACTACTATTATATCTTTGTTAATATGGAAATTATTCATATAATTTACCCTTACTGTTAAAGCATGATGAACAAGAAGATAATGCATGTCTAGTTTAATCAACTGAAGGGTGGGGATGAAGCCAACGGACTGTTGACCCTAGTCCTAGGGTCAAGCCCAAGACAGGATTTCTTCATCCATGGCTGGCAACCCTAGCTAACACAAGATTCAATCTATTGGTGGCCCGGGCACCGTAGGGAGAATCCTACCAAAACAATAAAGAGTATGGAGGACGCAAGACTTTAAATCAAGAAATGAAAGGAGCGTTGGCTTCCATAATTAATTAGTAGACACTAGACATATATTTATAATGAAAGCAAAGAAATATTGGTAAGAGAACTAACAATGAGTATTATTTCTTTAAAGGGCCAAACGTTAAAAGCTATCCTTATCTTAAAAAGGCAAAACCCAGAACCATTTCTCTGATATTTCTTTCTAAGAAATAAATGCATGCAGGACAAAGATATGCCTAGAAATGAAAATAATCCCTTGTAAACATAAATGGCGAAGGGAAAAGATACATCATACTTAAACCATAATCGTTCCTATAAAGATTCAAAACATACAGTCGGTGTAGAGAAAATATAATTGCACGACGATAATTTATATTTTTGTCAAATATAACTACAAAGAGTTTGAGGGTTAGAATCAAAGCATTCTGAACCCATTAAACAAAAATAGAGATTCGACTCAAACCCTACATTATAATACAAAGGATAAATCTCAGTGTTGCTTAAAAAATATAAAATGGGTTTACAACCCTCGTCATTTTCACATTCCTATATATGATAAGAAAGGATTTCTTAAATATACCCTAGATCCGGAGCAAAAGTAAGGGAATGGCCTTTCATCGAGGGCCGTTAAGGTACCTGTAGGTTCATGGAAGTAATATTAGCTGGGTCAAAGTGACTGTGTTAACCCTGAGCCAAAGCTTGCCACTGTAGGTGGAGGGTTAGAGTCGAACCTGCAACCAAAAGCAGAGGAATGAGTTATCATATATTGTTACATAGAATTATATAATCGAGTTAAGAAATAAATAACCTGAAAACCCCTGTGGAAATTTTAATACCTGTTGAAGGGTAAATATTTCCAAATGGGCCGCTCTATGCAAAGATAAACCACAGAGAATTAGAACATATTAGCGTCGGGAAGAAAATAGACGATTTAATACACTAAATTTTGTGTAATAAAATAAAAAGGGACTGAAGCCATCTATACCTATGGAGTTCGCATGATAAGGACTTTCTTGCATCCGTCATAGATGGCTCAATCTCACAGTATTTATCATCTCTGTAAAACTAAATTCATATAATAAAGCTTCGTTAGAAGCATCGGATAACAACATTTCTAATAGAGAAAACGATAAATATATATAGCTGAGCATGATAATAGAACTGCAGAGCTAGCAAAGTGGAGGGGCAAACCTTTTGAGGGTTTTGAGACTGTGATAACTGGAAAGGAGCCAAGCTCTGGAATCATCGGAGCGCATGACAAACAAACCTTCACTCTTGGCTCGATTGTAGTGTTACCCAATTTTTCCCTCGAAAAATCCAGTAATCAGAATCTAATGCGATACAACTGTGACTTGTGGAGTAAGTCGCGGTACAAACAATAATGGTGGGTATTGACACAAACACCACGGATGCATAGTAAAATCACCAAGTGGAGTGTTAATGCAGTAACCTGGTTAAATTACCATAAACGCCATATCATAACTGGGTTAATTGATTAGATTCAACTCAAAATCTCTTGCAGATGATTAATGTCAAAGCTGCAAACCCTTGTTGGAATTCCCGAGATATGAAAATTGTGTCATGCGTAGGGATTATGCAATATATTGTTTATTGTAAACATTAATATTAATCTTATTTGCTCAGCAAATTAACAATGATTTTGTTTTAACACATAATAATAATAACACCATAGTTTATATGCTTCGTCCTATTCATAGTATAGTGAAATAACTGCATCATAAACAATGATATGTATGTATCGAAGGTTTCCATGCAAACTGTATTTTGGATATTGTATTTATGATTCAAGGGGGTTTTACTATTTAATATGGTGAGTAAAAATGTTTTTTTTTTTAAGGTAAATTTTTTTAGGGGAGGAAGTTACAAGTGGTATCAGAGCTATGTTACTAAGCTAGGACCCAAGGGGTCTACTAACAATAAAATTTGTGTATATGTATAGTGCACTAAGAGAGAAAACCAGTGATAATGAGAGGAGATATGGCATCACCATCTCAGCTAGAGGAAAATCAAGCAACAACAGTTATGAATCCAGAAATGTGGGTTCAATTAACTGTGGAATAGCATCAAAAGACTAGTCGGTTGCTTGAAGAACAACAGCATCAAACTGGTTTCTTGTTAAACATGGTACAACAATTGCAGGAAGAAATGCAAAGAGTTCGGAAGGATAATGAGACACTATTACAAGACCAAGAGAGAATTCTGAAGAGTTTATCTGACAAACAGAATCAAGAGATGGGACATCCCAGTGTTGAAAAATAATTATTAGCAGAACAAGAAGATCAGAAAACTAGAAACAACACTACAGGCAGAGCTGAAAAGACTCCATCCTAGAAAAGAAAAAACAAGAATTATAATGAGGCGGATTCAGTCAATTTTTCTGATCAGCAAGACAATAAGAGATAGAAAGTGGAATTATAGGGGGAGTTTCGCAAAATTAAACCACAAACTTTTGATGGTGAGGCCAAGGAGGTGGCTGAAGCCTGGTTAATTAATATAAATAAGTACTTCCAGGTGTATGAATATAGTAGCAATCTAAAGGCCAGATTGGCTATATACCAGTTATAGGAAAATGCCACCCTGTGGTGGGAACAAGTGAAAAGTGTACGCAGTATTGATGAACAAGACATTACTTGGGAGATGTTTCAGCAGTATTTCAAAGACAAGTATTTGAAAAAAAGGTTTTATGATGATAAGGCTAAGGAATTCCATGATTTACAATTGGGAAAGATGACCATGGATGATTATGTCACTAAAGTCACTTCCGTGCTACGCTATGTTCCTTATCTCTGAGAGGAAAAGGCCAAATTGCAGAGGTTTCTGAGTAGTCTACCTACTAATATGAGAGAACGAATAGAATTTTTTAATCCTCAGACCATGGATGAAGGCATCCGTAAAGCCCGGATGTGCTATCAGCAGTCCAAGGCCAAAGGTTAAGGGGGGAAAAGCTGGCAGCCAAAGAAAAACAAGAAAAATAATTCCAATTTTAAAAGGAGTAAAAGTGGAAATTCTAAAGGCGCAACATGGAACTTCATCAGTAAGAAATTTGGTAGAAATCACCAAAGAACTAAATGGCCAGGGGAAGAGAAGCACATGGAGGCATCTAGCAAGCCAGAGTAGGGACAGACCACAAAACCTCCTTTGCAATGCTAGGGCTGTGGAGAGGCTCATTATTTTAAAGACTGTCCACAGCGAAATAAAAATGAAACTATAGAAAATCTACAGGAGGCATCTATGGCAGCGGACATGGCGCATAACATACCCCACATCAATGCAGCCTTCAAAGACTGGTAGGCTGATTTTCATCCCACAATGATTGAGTAGAAGGTACTTTTCTCACTAAATGTGTTTCAATTTTAGTAGATCCTAGAGCAAGTTTGAGTTATGTAAGTCCTAAAATAGTGGAATTATGCAAATTAAAAGAGCACAAATTTAAGAATTCCTGGTTAGTTCAGTTAGCTACCGGGGAAAAACGAAAGGTAACTGCAAAATTTCCTAACTGTATATTGGAAGTAGCAAAACAATAGTTACAAGTAGATTTAAACATTTTACCATTGGGGTATTATGATGTGTTATTGGGTATGGACTAGTTGGAAAGACACTGGACCCTAGTGGGCTGCAAGGAAAATATCATCTACTTAAGAATGAAAGATGGCGCATGGAAAGAAATTCAAGGAATTAAAAAGCCTGTGCAATTACGCCCAATAACAACATCCCAAATTGGCAAGTGTATCAGAAAAGGGTATCAATTGTATGCAATTCAAGTAGGATATGCAGACTCCAAGGAAAAGGCACCTATAATGGAAGATATTCCTGTAGTACAGGATTTTTTGGATGTATTTCCAGAAAATATTCCTGGTTTTCCCCCCAAGAGGGATATTGACTTCACCATTGAATTGCTGCGAGGAGCCTCTCCGGTGTCAAGAGCTCCTTATAGAATGAGTGTGCCAGAATTAACAGAACTAAAGATACAGCTACAAGAACTGTTAGACAAAGGTTATATCCATCTAAGTGTGTCTACATGGGGAGCACCAGTCCTATTTGTTAAGAAGAAAGATGAAACCTTACGCATGTGTATGGATTACAGGCAGCTTAATAAGCTGACTTTTAAGAACAAATACCCCTTATCAAGAATTGATGATTTATTCGATAAAGTAAGAGGGGCTAAGGTGTTTTCTAAGATAGATTTAAGATCTAGATATCATCAGATTCAGATTAAAGATGAAGATATTTGCAAAACAACATTTCGTAATCGTTATGGGCATTATGAATTCATAGTGCTGCCCTTCGGATTGACAAATGCACCAACAACCTTTATGAGGTTGATGCATGGCATCTTTCATCATTATTAGGATAAATTTGTACTTATTTTCATAGATGACATACTGATATATTCAAAAATAAAGGAGGAACATAAAGAACATTTGAGGATAGTTTTGGAGATGCTGGGAAAGCATCAACTTTATGCTAAGTTTAGCAAGTGTGATTTCTTTAAAACAGAAATCCAATATATGGGACATGTTATATTAGCTGTAGGAATAGTTGTTGATCCAGGAAATATAAAAACTATTATGGAATGGCGAGTACCTCAGAATTTGGCTGACATCAGATCATTTATGGGTCTAGCTGGTTCTTACAGAAGGTTTATAGAAGGATTTTTTAAAATTTCTTTCCCTATTACTTCTTTGCAGAAGAAGGGCAAGCTTTTCAAATGGACAAAGGAATGTTAGAGCAGCTTTGAAAAGCTGAAACAAATCTTGACTACGGCACCAGTTCTGAAGGTAGCTGACCCTAATAAATATTATGAAGTTTGTACTGATGCCATAAAAGAAGGAGTTGAAACGATACTAACTCAAGAAGGTAAAGTGATAGCTTACGAGTCTAGAAAATTAAAAGATCATGAATAGAAATATTATGCTTATGATCTGGAGCTTACAGGTGTGGTGCATGCTCTTTGGGTGTGGAGGCATTACCGGCTGGGTAAGATGATTGTACTTAAAATAGACCACAATAGCTTGAATAATTATTTTAAGCAAGAAAATTTAAATTCTAGACAAACAAGATGGAATGCCTTTTTGAGTGAATTTGACATGGACATACAGCCTGTTAAGGGGAAGGAAAATTGAGTTGCAGACATGTTAAGTAGAAAACTGCACAATATTTCTGCCTTATACTATAATCAGCTAGAAAGCCAACTGTTGGAAGAGTTAAAAGAAGAAGCAAAGAAAGACCCAAAATATAAATTCCTGTGGCAGCAAATGGAGGATGATAGGAAGCAAGGAGAAACATTAGAGTATGGAAAGAATGAAGATCAGGTGTTGACTTTTTTGCGGAAGAATATATGTGCCTAATCATGCAGGTCTTAAGGGGTTAATCCTAAATGAATTCGACCGCAGCAATTACACTGGCCATCCAGGATATCAAAAGATTTTCACTGCAATAATAAAGGTATATTATTGGCCATGTATGCGTAAGAATATTACAGAGTATCTAAGAAAATGTTTGGAATGTCAATAGGTTAAGGTGGAGCATCAGCATCCTGTAGGGCTATTGCAGCCCATACCCATTCCTGAGTGGAAGTGGGAGTTATCTCATATTTCATCATGGGTTTGCCACAAACAAAAAGGCAGAACGATTCAATCATGGTAGTTGTAGAGAGATTAAGCAAATCTGCCCATTTTATACTTGTACAATCTACCTACAAGACAATATAGATCGCAAATATATTTATGAAGGAAATATTTAAGTTGCATGGCATACCTAAGACTGTGATTTCATATCAGGATGTTAAGTTTACATCTGCATTCTGGAAAACCTTGTTTTTCGAGCTGGGAACACAAATACATTTCATCACTGCCTATCATCCTCAGACTGATGGACAAACGAAGTGGATAAATCAAGTACTGGAAGACATGCTGCGCATGTATGTAATGCAACAGCCCACCAAGTGGGAGGATTACTTGCACCTTGTTGAGTTTGCCTATAATAAAGGGTATGAAGAGTCCCTATAAATGAGTCCCTTTAAGGCATTATATGGTAGGCAATGTCGAACACCTATAAACTGGAGTAGTCCAGAGACAAAATTATTGTTGGGACCTGAAATGTTGGCTGAAATGGAAACTGCGGTAAAAAGAATAAGGCAGAATTTGAAGGCTGCACAAGATCGACAAAAGATTTACAGAGACAAGAAAAGGTCTTACCATGAATTTGTGGTAGGGGACCATGTTTACGTAAGAATTAAACCCAAGAGAAGTACCATGAGATGGACCTCTTGTGCCAAATTGTCTCCCCGATTTTGTGGACCATTCCAAATACTAGAAAGGGTGGGACTAGTAGCCTATAGGTTGGGCTTACCTAGACATATCTAGGTTCACAATGTATTTCACGTGTCCTTGCTGAAGCTATATGTACATGATGAAAAACATGTGATTCATTGGAAAAATATTCAGGTAGGAGAAAGATAAAATTTCTAACTTGAATTTATGAATAATTGATGCATACTGACTTGAAAACACTTTTGGTTTTCAGGTAGAACTGGACGGAGAGTTTCTGGTCGAGCCGCAATGCATACTTGACAGAAGAGAAATTGAACTTCGCAAACAAGTATTTATCTAGGTGAAAGTGCAATGGAAGCACTTTGGCCTGGATGAAGCTACTTGGGAGGACAAAAAATTTATGCAGGAAGCTTACCTGGAGCTCTTTGCAGAGCTGGGTTGAAACACCGAGGACGGTGTTACTTCCAGGGGGGAAGTTTTCATAGCCTAATTAAATTTAACTAGTATTAACTAGTTAAAGATGAAAAGATGTTTAGAGGACTAGTTAATGAAAAGAAAATATTTGAAGCTGATGGTAAAAAGGTTTCGAAGAATAGGAGGTGGTTGTGGGCAGTTGGACAACAGTTACCTACTCCTTTGAGGATAAAGCTGAATCCTAGGGGAGGAGTAGGGGTTCTGTGACTTTTGGTAAAAGGGAAAAGTATTTTCTAGAGCTGGCTGGGAACGAGTTGAAAATAGCTGACAGCTACCCTTGTTAAAACCAGAAATTTTTGATAGTGACTGGATAGGCCAGCCATAGGTCACAGTAGAGAAAATTCCACTATTAACCTGTGGCACCATCCAAATTCTGGAACTAGGGTGCAAGCAAAGAACGTAATTTCCTCCCTTGAATTGTTGGGAGGAGCACAGCTTAGTCTACTTAATATAGATAAGTATTACAATGAATTTATTTATATAGGTTAATAAGAAGGAATTTTTTTACAGTTTCACAACTAAGATTATTGAAAGATGAAAGCAGAATATGAAGATATTCGTTTACTTAAAGAGATTACACAGAAACCAAGTGAGTCCATTTGATACTTATTAACTGAAAGTATAACGTTGAGAGCGAAATATGATGAAGTTAATATTATCATAATGTGACAGAATCCACTGCTTTCAGTCCTATACCGTGTGAAATGATAAAATGGTTTAAAACCCTCATTAAAGTAAATGTATAACAGAGATAGTTTATTGAATAGGGTGATTGTAATAGAACGGTTGTCTGAACAATGTGAAAGTAACGAGTATTATATTACTATGATCTCTTTGTTAATATGGAAATTATTTGTATAATTTACCACTTACTGTTAAAGCATGATGAACAAGAAGATATTGCATGTCTAGTTTAGTCAACTGAAGGGTAGGGATGAAGCCAACGGACTGTTGACCCTAGTCCTAGGGTCAAGCCCAAGACATGAGTTCATTGTCCATGGCTGGAAACCCTAGCTAACACGGGCTTCAATCTATCGGTGGCCGAGGCACCATAGGGAGAATCCTTTGAAAACAATAAAGAGTATAGAGAACTCAAGACTGTAAAACAAGAAATGAAAGGAGCGTTGGCTTCCATAATTACTTAGTAGAGACTAGACATATATTTATAATGAAAACAAATAAATACTGGTAACAGAACTAACAATGATTATTATTTCTTTAAAGGGCCAAATGTTAAAAGCTATCCTTATCTTAAAAAGGAAAAACCCAAATCCATTTCTCTGATATTTCTTTCTAATAAATAAATGCATGCAGGAAAAAGATATGCTGAGAAATGATAAGAATTCCTTGTAAACATAAACGAAGAAGGGAAGAGATACATCATAGTTAAACCATAATCGTCCCTATACAGATTCAAAACATACAGTTGGCTTAGAGAAAATATAATCGCACAACGATAATTTATATTTTTATCAAATATAACTACAAAGAGTTTGAGGTTAGAATCAAAGCATTCTAAACCCATTAAACAAAAATAGAGATTTGATTCAAACCCTACATCGTAATACAAAGGAGAAATCTCAATGTTGCTTGAAAAATATAAAAGGGGTTTACAACCCTCGTCATTTTCACATTCTTCTGATAAGAAAGGATTGCTTAAATATACCCTAGATTCGGAGCAGAATTAAGGGAATGGCCTTTCATCGAGGGATGTTAAGGTACTTGTAGGTTCATGGAAGTATTATTAGCTGGGATCGAAGCGACTGTGTTAACCATGAGCCAAAGCTTGCCACTGTAGGTGGAGGGTTAGAGTTGAACCTACAACCAAAAGCAGAGGAACGAGTTATCATCTATTGTTACATAGAATTATATAATTGAGTTAAGAAATAAATAACCTGAAAACCCCTGTGGAAATTTCAATACCTGTTGAAGGGTAAATCTTTCCAAATGGGCCGCTTTGTGCAAAGATAAACCACAGAGAAATAGAACATATTGGCACTGGGAAGAAAATCGATGATTTAATACACTAAATTTTGTGCAATAAAATAAAAATGGACTGAAACCATATATACCTATGGAGTTCGCATGATAAGTACTTCCTTGCGTCCGCCATAGCTGGCTCGATCTCACAGTATGTATCATATTTGTAAAACTAAATTCATATAATAAGGTTTTGTTAGAAGCGTTGGAGAACAACATTTATAATAGAGAAAACGATAAATATATATAGCTGAGCATGATAATAGAACTATAGAGCTAGCTAAGTGGAGGGGCGAACCTTTTAAGGGTTTTGAGACTGTGATAACCAAAAAGGAGCCGTGCTCTCGGAGCGCATGAAAAATAAACCTTCAGTCTCGGCTTGACTGCAGTGTTAACCAGGTTTTCCCTCGAAAAATCCAACAATCAGAATCCAATGCGATACAACTGTGACTTGTGGAGTAAGTCACCGTACAAAAAATAATGGTGGGTATTGACACAAACACCATGGATTTATAGTAAAATCGCCAAGTGGAGTGTTAATGCAATAACCGGGCTAAAATACCATAAATGCCATATCAAAACCAGGTTAATTGATTAGATTCGACTTAAAATCTCTTGCAGATGATTAATGTCAAAGCTCCAAACCCTTGTTGGAATTCCCGAGATATGATAGTTGTGTCATGCGTAGGGATTATGCAATATATTGTTTATTTTAAACATTAATATTACTCTCAGTTGCTTGGCAAATTAACAATGATTTTGTTTTAACACATAACAATAATCAAACCATAATTTATATGCTTCATCCTATTTATAGTACAGTGAAATAACTACATCATAAACAATGATATGTATGTATCAAAGGTTTCCATGTAGACTGTATTTTTGATATTGTATTTATGATTCAAGGGGGTTTTACTATTTAATATGGTGAGTAAAAATAAATTTTTTTTTTTAAGGTAAATTTTTTAGGAGATGAAGTTACACTCTATAGTATTTTTAATTTATAAACAATTAGTTTAGAGAGTAAAAAATAGAGAAAAAAATTCAAATTTAAAAAAAATCTTACCATACTTTTTGAATTTTAGATAGCCAAATTTTTTCCATAAAATCAAATTAAAATTTGTATCAAATCAAATTCGAATTAGTATAATTTCAATTTAATATCTATAATTTAAATAACTTTTTATGATAAAAATATATCAATAATTTAGACGATTCAAAATTATAAAGTTTTATAGCTATATTTCAAATTTCCCAAAAAATTTAGATCATCTAAATCTTATTAAAATTTCTACCATGAAAATATTTAAATTCTTCTTGGAAAACAAAAATTCTACCCATCCTTTGGTAAATTTTTTAATGATGCCTACCAGCCTTGGCTAGTGTCTTATTTAACTTAGTTAGATATAGAAAATAGATAAAAAAAATAAAAATTCCCATTATCGAATAAATAAAAAGTCTTATTACCTCGATCACGTGGTTCAATGCTGGAAATTAACTACCTTGTTAATGGCGCTTGCTAGTAGTTTGCTCGACTGAAGAATGTGAAAGAATTGAGGGGCATCATTATGGTGGGCAGTATATGTCAATCCCATTTAATATTTTACCTGCTTTCTCAAGTATCATGGTTTAAAAATTAATAATAATCAGAAAATTTTAGTAAGATTATGAAAAATTTCAGTAAAGATTTTTGAAAATTTGTGTTATAGTGGTTAAACTTCAGTGTTTTGAGTGTCTTAAAAGTTTTTGATGGTACTCAATCTATTTTCACTATCAAAAATGCAATTCAAACACTCCAACTAACTGATTTGTTCCGAAAAAAACTATTGTCCAAACTACTCTATTGTGTCGATAAACAACTCCATTGCCCATCAACATAAAATGATCATTTCTGACAATCATAAAATCCTCTGATCGCAGAAGGCATTCAATATTTCCCAAACTATTCGCTATTTAATGCCTCTAAGAAAATGCTAGACAATACATAATGCCATGCCAACCACTCTACGAAATGGAAATCTCGATTCCCCTTTCCCAGTTCAGGCGACTCCGCGTGTAGAATGTCTGCATGCATAGGTCCATTTCGTACCCATGGATGCCATGATTAATGCTATGGGATGGCCTGATTTATTTTCAAATTCAAAATTTGAATGTTACATATCACCGTCTCCCGCCTTTCATTTGCTCAAAAAAAATATTATGCCTAAAGAACCTGAAGAACCATGCAGTCAGCATAGGGGTGAAGACCCTGAAAAACCATGCAGCCAGCACAGGGGCGACGCAAACGATGGTTGCGGGAAATTCATGGCAAGCGGTGATGAAGGCATTCTCTGAGGCCCTCAAGTTCGCTGTATGTGACAACCACCATGATTTCTACAAGCGAGACACCAGCAACAGAGGAGCCTACCCCTGCTACGGTAGCGACTGCAATGGCTCCTCCAAGAGGCCAGACAGCGGGCTTCACCTCCCGGTGCCTGCTCCCCATCTTAGTGAGCTCTCTAATCTCAGGGTGAGAGTGAATATAGGCAAGCATATAAGAAAACAGACCCTATATAACCTTAATTATTTAGCTGTATCTAATATTGGAACGCAATATAATTTCTATACACTACTTTGTTTGTTTATAGTATTTCAATTTTTTTCCTGAGCTAGCAGTTGCTTTGAAGATCGTGGCACATTATCATTTGCAGCTTCTTCTTTATCGTTCATTTTGCAGGTGTTATTGTTCGTTTTGCAGGTCTGTTATGTCAAGTGCATACTTTCAGTTTTACAAAATGCAAAAATAAATCATGGTACAAAGTATTTGTTTGGATTTTAGTAACAAATGTTAGTCATTGATTGTTTGGAGAAGACTGCTAACATAGTTTGGATTTTAGTAGCAAATGTTAAGTCATTGATTGATTGGAGAACATTGTCTAATATATTTGGGTTTTTTCGATGTATCATAAAATAGTATCAAAAAAAATTTAAAGGAGATTAGTAATAGGTTTTTTTTAAGGAGGTTAAGTAATAGGTTTATGGTGTTAACTTTAATGCATCAATTAATTATTAACAGAAAAAGAAAACAAGTTAGTATATTTGGAAATTTCTAATTAATGTGTAGTTTCCCAGTTATGTGAATAAGTCAGATTGTTGTTTAATTTCCATTTTGAATTTAATGGTGGATAACTAGGATTAAAGAAAATTCATATAGCTAAAAGTATTTCACTTTTAAATTTATAAAAACTTATTTCAATCAAAAAATATATATTTTTTAAATTTTATATATATTTTAAATTTATAAATTTATAAAAACTCATTTCGGTCTAAAATATATATATTTTAAATTTTATAGATATTTTAAATTAAAATAAAACAAATAATAATGTAACTTTACTTTAAATTATCAAAACTTAAATAATTTTTCATTAAGATAAAAAATTAATTTATATATTAAAAATAAAAATATTTTTAAGGAAACAAATTTACAATGATAAATTTATTACTTAACCTATTATAATGGTATTTACTTATTCATTATTTTAGAATATATATATATATATATATATATATATATATATATATATATTTTAAGAATGCCAAGTAATATGATTTTCTTAAGATGTTAAGTTTTAATGTTAAGTTTTATTTAAATGAAAATTATAATAGAAAATTATTTCTCAAATTTGAAATGGAAATTGTTTCTATTTTTTTTTTCAATTGAATAGTAACTAGCTCTCTATCTTCTTGGGGCTCTTGGGGGTTTGAATTTACAAATGGCACCTACAAATACTCCATGGGTACACTTGTAGATCTTCTTAATTCATACTCCACTTGCTTGTATTTACTAGTTGCTCTCCTTTAGTTTATCGAGGTAAACATTTATGAATATTATCTTCATGCCTTATTATTGTAAAGACACGAACGGATCAAATTATGATTCCTTATTATTAGAATTTCAATGCTAAATTAGCTCCCCATATTCTTGGGGTTAAATACTGTTATGATTCCTTATTTTCAGAATTTCAATGCTAAATTAGCTCTCCATCTTCTTGGGGTTCTTACAAATGGTACCCACAAATCCTCCATGGCTGCATTTGCAAATCTTCTTACTTCATACTCCAATTCCTTGTATTTACTAGTTGTTTTACTTTTTTACATTTATGAATATTACCTTCATGTCTTCTTCATGTCTAATTCATGTGAAGACACATAGACACTACCTATAAAAGTGATTCAATGCAATTATGATTCAATATTTTCAGAAATTATGTTAAATGATAAGTAAAACTCATTAATTTTTGTTGACAAAAAATAATGTGATCATGTGTTCTTTTATAGTAATTTCATGCATCATAATGCACACTTGAATAATTATGAGGGCTTTATTTCTTATAGTAGATTCTTGGAAGTTTTAAAAGCTCATTGCAATTATTTTAATGATTGTGCTATTTACTTTATTTTGTATAGAAATAAAATATTTATGAATTTATGATTTTTATATAGATTGTAATATTGATGAATCAATACTAATGATTTAATTGTACCTAGAATTTTGATTTGTAAATAAGATTCTTAGTTTAAGATTTTCACAACTAATCACAATAAAAACTTGTAACCTATAAAATATATATACAAATTTACATTATTTTTCATTTTTATATGAAAATAATGGTTTATTTTAACTTGTCAATATTGAAAAATTAAAATGAATTAACCCTTAAGAGGGAAATGAAACCCTTCCCTTCATTCAAATTGGATGTCTAATTATACTATAAAATTATAAAATTGCATAATTTTTATTATATCTACATATATATATGAGGAGAGAGGCGCTCTACAACAAGTATAGGGGTAGGTATGGAGTAGGAGAGTATGGGGGTAGGAAGTATGGGGGGGGTAAAGCACGGCCACAGATCTCACTCCGGATCAGCGCCGAGAGGGATCAAATCTCTCGAGGTCAAAACCTCTTTTTTGAGTGCAAAACTTGAGGAAAGGTTTTCATTCCGGCCCTCTCGCTCAGTAAAACTAAATGACCCCCTGAGTCGTGTCCGACCAAGGAAAATCTATCGATAATATGAGGAACATATGCTTAATTTTATAAATAATATACATAAATACATCCTATTAACATAACCATTTTAAATATATATTTAAATGTATACATAGTGAGTCATTTACATCTAATATTAACATAACCATTTTAAATATGTTAAATATGTCTGAGATTTATTGAGTCATTTTAATTTTAAATTTGATTAGTTACCTCGGTTTGTTGAGATGATAAATACTGTAAAATAACTTTAATGATGAAATAAAATTTTGAATGCAAAGTGACAATGTAATAATATTGAATGATAGAAACTGTGAATAATAAGAATGTAGTCAATTACGAATAGTCTTCATTGTGATCGATTTCAAACTATTTTCTTCTAATATTCTTATTTTCACCCATGTTAGTTTTGTCATATTTTCATATTGATTATTTGAAAAGGGCAGTGGGAGTCGTAAACCATTTAAATATTTAGCTCGAGTTGTTGTAGTAAACATCATACCTTGTCTCTCTTGCTCTCCAATATTAATAGGTTGAATTACTATAACACAAAAATCAATGTACATTGTCAATAATTTTTTGTGCTTACACTGAAATCATTGCAAACACACTATTAATCCAATGTCTTTAAAATTAATGTACCACCATACATCCAATTACATCAAATTAGAAATCAACATATACACAGAAATCAATGCAACTAATGCAAGAAATCAAATAATAATAGAAAAAAAAATCTACACTAAAATCAATGCATCTAATGCAAGTAATGAAATATGATTAGAAATCAACATCTACACTCAAATAAATGAGTCTAGTGCAAGTAGGAAAATAGGATTTAAAGCCAACATCTACACTGAAATCAATGCATCTAGTGGATGCAATAAAATAGGATTAGAAATCACCATCTACACTGAAATAAATGCATTTAGTGCAAGGAATCAAATAGGATTATAAATCATCTACATTTAAATCAATGCATTTAGTTAAATCATCTACATTTAAATCAATGCATTTAGTTAAATCATCTACATTTAAATCAATACATTTAGTGCAAGCAATCAAATATAATTATAAATCAACATCTACATTGAAATTAATGCATCTAGTGCAAGCAATCAAATAAGATTAGAAATCACCATCTACACTGAAATCAAGGCATTTAGTGAAAGCAATCAAATAGGATTAGAAATCACCATCTACATTGAAATCAATCCATTTAGTGCAAGAAATCAAATAGGATTAAAAATAATCTACATTGAAATCAATTCATGTAGTGAAAGAAATCAAATATAACCAAAAATCAAAATCTACATTAAAATTATTGCATCTAGTGAAATCAATCAAATAGGATTAGAAATCATCATATAAACTGAAATTATGCATTTAGTGAAAGAAATCAAATAGGATTAGAAATCATCTACATTAAAATCAATCCATCTAGTGTAAGTAATCAAATATCATTAGAAATCAACATCTACACCAAAATCAATTCATCTAGTGCAAGAAATCAAATAGGATTAGAAATCACCATCTACACTGAAATCAATGCATCTACAAGAAACCTTCTTCCCTCTCTCCCCCATATATATCTATATATCCATCCATCTCTCCTTCTTTTTCTCTTTATCTCACCCCACCATACACACACTCTCTCTCACTCCATATCTATCAATTTCCTTGTTCCTACCTCCTTCTCTCCATCTATCTTTTTTTCTCTTCACCTTACATATATATCTATATCTCACTCTATCTCTCTATACCAACTCCAAAACATAAACTCTCTTTCTCCAATCTATCTATCTATCTATCACTCCCTCCTCCTCCTCCTCTCTCTCTCTCTGTCTCCCTCTCTCTCTCTCTCACTTCTATCTCTCTTCCTTCCTGCTACCCTTTCTCCCTCTCTCTCTCTCTCTCCACCTTTCACCCTCTATGTATTTATTCTTACCTCCCCCTCTCTCCCTCTCCATCTTCATATCTCTTTACCTACCTCTCTTCACACTCTCTCTTCCTTTCTCTCCCCCCACTCTCTCTCTCTCTCTATCTTCACCTTCCAACTTTGTTACCATATGCCTCTCTCTCTCCTTCTCTCCCCCCTTCTCTCCATATCTCCTTATTTGTCTCCTTATCTCACCCCAAAACATACACACTCCCTCTTCATCTCTCCCTTGTCACTCCCCCTCTCTCTCCACTACTCACTCTCTATGTATTTATTCTTCCCTCCCTCTCTCCTCATCCAACTCCATCTCTCAATCCCTCCCTCTCTCCCCCTCCAAATCCATATTTTTATCCCTCCCTCTCTCCTCCTCTCTTTCAAGTCCCCTCTCCTTTCCTTCCTCTCTCTCCTTTTCTCTCCTACCTCCCTTTCTCTTCCCCCATCTCTCTCTCTCTCCATCTCTCAATCCCTCCCTCTCTTCCCCTCCAAATCCATATTTCTATCCCTCCCTCTCTCCTCCTCTCTTTCAAGTCCCCTACCTTTCCCTTCCTCTCTCTCCCTTTATCTCCTACCTCCCTTTGTCTTCCCCCATCTCTCTCTCTCTCTCTCTCTCTCTCTCTCTCTCTCTCTCCTACAATCCTCTCTTCCTCTCTCTTATTGTTCCTCTCTCACCTCGTTCTATTTGACCCCCAAAACTCTCTTTCTTTCTCTCTCTCTCTGTCCTCCAATCCTCTCTCTTCCCCCATCAATCTATCTCACTCTCCAACAATCTTACTATTTCTATCCCTTTATCCTTCTCTCCCCCCTTGTCTCCATCACTCCTCCTTTCTCCTTCTCTCCCCCTTGTCTCCATCACTCCTATGTATCTTTATCCCACCCATAAGCATACACACTCTCTCTCTATCTCTCCCTTGTCACTCCCTCTCTATGTATTTCTTCTTCCTTTCCTCGCTCCACCTCCAGCTCCATCTCTCTATCCCTCCTTCTCTCCTCCACCTCTCATCCTTTCTCCCTCCCTTTCTCTCCTACCACCCTCTCCCTTCCCCCTTCTTTCTCTCTCTCTCTCACTCTCTACCCTCCAATCCTCTCTCCTTCTCCCTCCCTCTCTCCTTATCTCTCTCCCACCTCCATCTTTATGTCTCCCTCTCCCTCTCTTACCCTTCTCTAACTCTTCTCACTCTCTCTCTCTCTTCATTCCTCTTCTCCCTTCTCCTTCAATTTATCTCCATATCTCCCTTGTCACTCCCCCTATTTCTCCACCTCTATCATATATCATGATATATTAATATATATTACAATATAATAAATATAATATTGTATTAATCTAAACATATTAAATTTAATAATATTAATATTTTAATATTAATGTTAGGGTTAATAATGTTTTTTTTTGCATGGTATTAATAATAATTTGGTCCATGGTATTTGACCCTTATACTTCATATATAATTAGATCTTGATTTCTACTCGTATTTGATATATTTTTATTTATTTATCTTACCTCTTTATACCTCTTTTATATTTACTTATTTACCATACCTATTTTATAAATATATTATTTGGCCCATGGTATTTTCCCATGGTATTATTAATAATTTGTCCCATGGTATTTGGCCCATGGTATTAATAATAATTTGTCCCATAGGCTTCACCTAAATAAAACCTGTTTTTGACTTTTTGTAAATATAAAGTGGTTTATTGAGTAAATATAAAAATCGGTTTTATTTATTTACCATACCTCTAGTTTATTTATATTTTTATTTATTTACCATACCTCCTGAGTAATATAAAAAGAGATTTTATTTATTTACCATACCTATGGTTTATTTATATTTTTACGTATTTACCATATTTTATTTATTTACCATATCTCTTTTTTGAGTGTTAGTAAACTCTTCATATTTTAAGTTTATATCGTTTAAATTTATTTTTAATAAATTTTTAATTGTTCATTTATATGTTTATGTAATTTATTGTTCAAGCCGACATTTTTTTTGGCTTCCGACATACTTACACATCAGGGTCATACGTTTGTAGAGATACCTCTCGGCGCGAGGGCACTCATGAGGCCCGGTATGGGGTGTGCGAGTATGGGGGAAGTAAACGAGGCACTCATGGGGGGCGGGCGGTATGGGGTAGGTATTATGAGGGTAGGAGAGTAGGTGAGCACGAGGCACTCTGGGGCCGAGTATGTAGGTAGTAGGGGGGTAGGTATGGGGTACAAGAGTAGAGAGTATGGGGTAGTAAATACGAGGTACTCTACAAACCAGTATGGGGGTAGATCTCAAGTAAAAACGTGGGTAGTAAAGCCAGTACAGGGGTAGATCTCAAGTAAAAACTTAAAGAGGTAAATGTAAACATAAACAATTAAAAATAAGCCAGTATGGGGGTAGATCTCGCTTAAAAACTAGAGGTAAACATAAACATAAATGATATGTTTAACATTTTTAATTAAAAAAAAGGTAATGCAAATAATTAAAAATAAAAATAAACTAGAGGTACGGTAAATAAATGAAACTTTTTTTTATACTTATTCCATAGGTATGGTAAATAAATAAAAATATAAATAACCTAGAGGTATGGTAAATAAATAAAACCTCTTTTTATATTTACTCCATATACCTCTTTATATTTAAGAAAACTAAAAAAAGAGGGCTTATTTAGGTGAAGCCTATGAGCTAAGTACCATTTTAATACCATGGGATAAATACCATGGGCCAAATACCATATTTATAAAAGAGGTATGGTAAATAAATAAATATAGAAGAGGTATAAAGAGGTATGGTAAATAAATAAAAATATATATCAAATAAGATTAGAAATCCTCACAATGTAAAAGAACCCCAGACAATGTAGAGGAACCCCTGTGGGTGAGGAGAAATTGTCATTGTATTCCTCCACAAATTTGTCCACCTGTTGCTGTCGAATTGGAGGTTACGACTACAATATTATTATTTCCCTTGTTTGAAGGTTACGACTACAATCTTCTTCTTTCCCTGTGGGTGAATATTAATGAAAACAAATTTCGAAATAATCTTAGTGCATTTCTTTGCAATAATTAAAGAGATGGTTGAAGGCAATACTACCTCTAGTATTTGTACAACTTATTTCCCAAATTAATAATAATAGAACAAGGTCTAGACTCATACAAAACATGTTGCTTCCACAAGTATGGTTGGGCTAATAATCACAAAGCACCAACTTATTATGCAATAATAAACCAAAATTCACAACCTCACAAGTTGAATAGACAATGGACACAACTGATAAAATCACTAAAATAGAAAAACTAAATTATGTAACAAGTGAATGATAAATGTGATTGCTTTATTAATGGAAGTATATTAAAATTATAGAAATAAAAATGATAAATAAATAACCATGAATTTTATTTTCTACCCATAATCCTAGAAATCCTTCTACTAAAACAATTTGCAATTTACAAATTACAAATTTCATGCCATATAATGTTGATTTAATAAAGTACCATTGATTTTTTAATATACTAAGAATAAATGGTAGCTAACTATCCCTCACAACAACTTGACTTACATATAAATGGGTGTAAGAAATACATACTTATATCTTGTTCAAATGCCACCTAATAATCTTCATTAATTATGGACAACTCACTTGTTTACTTAATAAAATTTACCCAACAAATACATACAAACTTATAAACCACCATGTATGAAAAAATAAGGTTGTGTTATGGAAAATATCATTTGAGCTTAATCAATGGTGAGCCAATATCCATAGGTAAGTTGCTAGAATTTATTATTTTTTGAGAAGAAAAAAAAAACAAGAAAAAAAATCTTGGAGTTGGAATGCCGGAAGCCAAAAATTTGGAATGAACACACATAATGCATCCCTTAGTGAGGGGTTTGTTTCACTATAACCTTTGAACTTAATTAGAGTTAAAGATAAGATGCAAATTTGTATAAATTAGGAAAATCACTTGGTATGTTGTCTAGGATGCCTCATTTTCCTAAATTAGGAAAATCCCTTAGTCTAATATCTTAGATACCTATTTCTTTGTACAATAAGTTGTTTACCTCCTAATTGAGTGATTTTTCTTAAGACAATTTATTTCCAATGCCAAAAATTAAAAAGATATGGTCAAAAGAGATGTTAGTTAAGTCAAAGCATCCTAACTTGTGACCTTGCTCATGTTGATTTTTCATAGGTCTTCTAAACTGATAATTACTTCTAATGATCTAATAATTTTCTATTTTTCAATCATCATTAAGTAATTACACATAAGACATAATTAGTAACACTTATGAAAGTAGGATACAAAGAGACAAAAATATTTTTACAATCGGAAAATCCACATGGGGAAAAACCCATCAACCTTTTCCTTAGACAAACTGTTTAGTTCAATAAGAGATACATCTAGTCAAAAAACAAAGTCAATCTGGCCATAACCAAATTCAATGTTGACCTAGTCAAACAGAGATAGGTATACTCAAAAATTTAGGTCGACTTTGTGACAAGAATATTTTGACCTTCCTCAGAAATTTGATCTACCTCAAAAGTACTTGGTTTGCTTAAAGATTCAACCTTACACCACATACAGAATTCTTCCTTAGAGATCCATTCTTCTTCCTCGGGAATTCAACCTTCTACCGTAGATAATAATTTTTTCTATAAATTCAGTTTCCCCAGAGAATGAACCTCAATTTGTTACCTTTAGATAACCTTTGATGAGTATATAAGATAAGAAGACATATTGAAAATTCATCTTACTGTAGATGAACAAAATAACAAGTACCCAAATTCTTCTTACTAAGTGATGAGGTCGAATGGGAATATAGTAGATATTGAATGAACCCAAGTGGCGTGTCTACAAGGTAGGATGACTTGTCCTTCTTGATGGGCTAACTTTACATTTAGAGGCTAAAAGTCAAAATTTATCTTTCTAAGTTGAAATGAAGAACATGGCTTGAATTGATTTTACATTTATTTGAAAGGCTAAAAAAGTAATTATAAAGACTGACCATAGCTACAAAGTTAGACACTCCCTCTTAGTTAGGGAGGTATTCATAATGACTATCTAGATGTTCTCTTGTTGAAAAATTTCTCTAATAAAAGGTTATAAACATTCATCATTAACATCAACATCATCTAATTACCATAATATTGGTTAGAAACTCTTGAATTATGGTAAATCATCAAGATCAACTAGTCACTATAACTTTGTTCAGTACCTTTGACCATAATTCCGATTGATATCTTTGACACATGGTGCATTGTCTAGCATCAACTAATCATCGTAATTCAAGTTGGTGCCTTTGACCCATGGTATATAGACTAGTCTTGGTTCACCATCATTCAGGTCAACATCTTTGACCTATGGTGAAACTCCAAAGGCCTTGTTGTAGCTAAAATTTTTACTTCTCTTAATATATATATATAAGAAAAAAATTGCAAAAGGACTAGATCAAGTTTATATTTTTATTATTATATAGTCCTAACCATTTCACACTCAAAATTATTAATGAAAATTATATATATGTGGGCCCACAATATTAAATACGAAAGGGCTAAGTTTCATGTAACATCAAAGGCATCGCATTATAGTACTTTATATTGGTGTCATATCAGACGGTGTTGCGAAAGGTTAAAGCACTCGAATGTTAAAAATGGCTAGGGGTGGCACAAAGAAGTTTGAAATACCATTGATCTTCAAATCAATGACAAATATTGATTGTGACACCCCTCCATCATGTTCTTTGAAATCATTGCAAGGGGTATTGCAAAGTGATTAGTTGTTCTCTGAAACCGCTTCTATTAAACAACATGTGGTTACATTTCATTTTCTAGGTGATATTGCAAAGTGAGCGAAACAACTGAATCGGTATTCATGTCACTTGCCACCTCATCCTCCCACATCATCCTCCACATCAACCTTTTGTCACATCATCCATCTACACTCGTACTCATCATGAAAATTTTCTTTCCCACTTAGAAAAAGGGTTTAAAAAAACTATGTTTTTTTTCTTTCTCATCATTCTCCATAGTTTGAAAGTTTCATTACCCACCTTCCAATTCATCAACCAACAATTCCACCTCAACTCCTCTTAGTTTTGAATAATTACTAGGTATTTATAAATTTATTGTTAGACTCCATTTTTTCACAATGATTAAATTGAAAAGAGCCCTGAAGTCGGCCCCCAAGCCTGTAAATCGTAATCCTACCACTCAAGAACCCTTGATGGATACTAAGGCTGAAATTCATGGTTAATTTTTCCTCTTTAACTTCGAAGAAATCCATTTTGATTCTTTTGGCCATTTCGTTGACAAAAAAAGAAAATTTTAGGGCTGTTTAGTTTATTTTGTACTATATCATAGCTCCCACTACCTATCATTTCCCCAAATTTGTAACCTGGCTATTATATGCATATGTGTCCCAAAGAAATTATGTTGTTTCTTCTATAATATAAAATGTTCTTGAGGTTACATATGACCTTATACATAGTTTATTCTATTTACCCAATTTTCAAACTTCTTAGTAGTTCACTGATACTTCATTACTTTTGAATATTACTCGTCTTTCGTAAGAAAATAAAACATGTCTATTCAATCTAATTTTTCCTCAAGGGTCACAAATTCCTCCAGCAATTGAAAACTACCCTATGCCTTTGTTTTTTCAGGATGTACAAAAGGTCTTGGCCACAATTTTATCATTGTTGGGTGAATATGATACATGGAAATGTTTATACTATCTTGAATAGTCCACCACCCCCAAGGACTCTACCACATTAAAAGAAGTTGTTACAACTTAGAAGGATATGAGGGTTGGAGACTGGTACATTTTAGAGGAATTCATAAAGATAATTTTATGTGGATGTGAGGTGCAACCGGAGGGTCTTGAATGGGAGAGAAATACCATACCACGTGCATTCATATTAGGGGATATATATTGAGGAAAAAATGAAATAATATATTGAGCATATAATAGGGGGTAAAGGGTTTTTATATGTTCTGTATAAAAAATGGAATTGAAAGTTAATGAAAAAAAACAAAGGGGTATAAAATATGTTAATGAAAAAAAGGATACCTACAATATCTAGTGAAATTGGGGGTTTTTTAGATTGGGAAGGTGTATTGGGTTCATATTAGTATGGGGTTAAATACAATGAATTTTAGAGGTATTTTCCAATATGTAGTAAAATTAAGGGTATTGTTTAATATGCCATGAAATCGTGTGCTATGTCAAATGTTTATTGAGTAAAGCCCCTGTGGGTGCAACCTTATCAATCAGTAATTTTTCTACCTATGGGAATATTCTCACTGGGGTTTAGAAGGTAGTCTACATGTAGATCAAGTCCACTTTGTTCACAGATGCAAAGGATCTATGTTCGAAGTGGTGAATATTGTAGGCTCTTTCATAGTGAAATCTAAACAAGCTCTTGCTCAGATGGAAGAGATGACGAAATTAGGGAAGAAATGGAAATATGATCCTAACCACATGATTTCTGACAAGAGCAATAATATCAATTAACACCATATCCTCATGATTCAAGTATACCAAATATAGAGTGGAAAGAAAATCAAGATGCTTGGCCCATCAATTTAGAATTAGAAGTTTAAACCCCTTACTGAAATAAACAATTTCTCTTATTGAACTAAACAATTTCTCCAAGGAAGAGGCTGATGTTGTTTTCCCCATGTGGGTTTTCTGAGGGTAAAAATATTGGTGTCTCTTTTGTGGTTGTCTCTTTATATCTTACTTTCATAAATGTAATAGTTATGTCTTTTGTGTAATTTCTATAAGATGATTGAAAAATATGAAAATTATTAGATCATTAGAAGTAATTATCATTTTAGAAAACCTATGAAAAAATAACATGAGCAAGGTCACAAGTTAGGATGCTTTGACTTAACTAACATCTCTTTTGACCAAGCTAGCATCTATTTTTAGTTTTTGTTATTGGAAATAGATTGTCTTACGAAAAATCACTCAATTAGGAGGTAAACATCTTATTGTACATAGAAATGAGTATCTAAGATATTAGACCAATGGATTTTTCTAATTTAGGAAAATGAGGTATCCTCGAAGTCATACCAAGTGATTTTCCTAATTTAGGCAAATATGCATATTATCTTGAACTCTAATTCAGTTGAAAGGTTATAGTGAAACAAACGCCTCACTAAGGGATTGCATTATTTGTGTTCATTCCAAATGTTTGGCTTCTTGCATTCCAACTCAAAGATTTTCTTTCTTGTTGTCCGTATGTCTTCTCAGAAAATAATAGATGCTAGAAACTTACTTATGGATATTGGCTCAGCATTTCTTAAGCTCAAATGAAATTTTCCATAACACACCCTTATTTTATTATACATGGTGGTTTATAAGTTTGTATGTATTTGTTGGCTAAATTTTATTAAGTAAACAAGTGAGTTGTCCATAGTTGATGTAGAATATTACTTAGTATTTGAACAAAGATATCAGTATGACATCATATTTCTTACACTCCTTTATATGTAAGTAAAGAACTTGTAAGATATAGTTAGATACCATTCATGTTTAGTATATTAAAAATTCAATGATACTTTATTAAATCAACATTATTTGACATGAAATTAGTAATTAGTGAATTGAAAATTGTTTTAGTATAAGAATTTCTAGGAAAATATTGTGCACTTATGGGTAGGAAAGAAAATTTACAGTTTTTTATATATCATTTTTATTTTTATAATTTTAATATTCAAAGCAGTAACTTTTTTATTCACTAGCCTAGATCCATCTTAACTCCAGATCTATCAAGTGCCGAGAGGGATCAAATCTCTCGAGATGCAAAATTCTCTTTTGAGTGAAAAAATTGAGGAAAGGTTTGCACCTAGAGATATTTGATCCCTCTCCATGCTTGATAGATCCGAAGTCAAGATGGATCTAGGCTGGTTTCAGTCGTGTGCGACCAAGGAAAATCTATCGATAATATGAGGAACATATGATTAATTTTATCAATAACATATAATACATATAATATTAATATAACCATTTTAAATATGCTAAATATGTCTCATATTTATTGAGTCATTTTAATTTTAAATTTGGTTCTTTACCTCATTTTGTTGCAATGATAAATATTTTAAAATAACTTTAATGATGAAATAAAAATCTTGAATTCAAAGTGACAATGTAATAATATTGAATGATAGAAACTGTGAATAATAAGAATGTAGTCAATTTCAAATCGTCTTTGTTCTGATCAATCTCAAACTATTTTCTTCTACCATTCTTATTTTCACCCTTGTTAGTTTTGTCATCTTTTCATATTGATTATAAGAAAAGGACAGTTGGAATCGTAAACCATTTAAATATTTATCTCGAGTTGTTGTAGTAAACATCATACCTTGTCTCTCTTGCTCTCCAATATTAATAGGTTTAATTACTATAACACAAAAACCAATGTACATTGTCAATATTTTTTGTGCTTACATTGAAATCATTACACACTATTAATCCATTGACTTTAAAATTGATGTACAGTCATACATCCAATTACATCAAATCAGAAATCAACATATACACTCAAATCAATGCATCTGATGAAAGAAATCAAATAATATTAGAAAACAACATCTACACTGAAATCAATGTATCTAATGCAAGTAATAAAATAGGATTAGAAATAAACATCTACACTCAAATCAATGTGTCTAATGCAAGTAGGAAAATAGGATTAAAAACCAACATCTACACTGAAATCAATGCATCTAGTGCAAGCAATCAAATAGGATTATAAATCACCATCTACATTCAAATAAATGAATCGCTAGTGCAACAAATAGTTCCTAGTCTCCTCTCTCCTCCCTCCATCTATATCTATATCTCCCTCCATCTCTCCTTCTTTGTCCCTTTATCTCACCCCGCCAACACACATGCTCTCTCACTCCATATCTATCAATTTCTTTGTCCCTCCCTCCTTCTTTCCATCTATCTCTTCTTTTTCTTCACCTTCCATATATATCTCTATCTCCCTCTGTCTCTCTATATCAACCCCAAAACATACACTCTCTTTCTCCAATATATTTATTTATCACTCCCTACTCCTCTCCCTCTCTCCCTCTCTCTCTTCCCCTTCCCTCCCTATCCCCCACTTCTATCTCTCTTCCCTCCTGATATCCTTTATCCCTCTCTCCATCTTCCTTATCACTCTCTCTCTCTCTCTCTCCACCTTTCACCCTATATGTCTTTATTCTTACCTCCCTCTCTCACCCCCTCCATCTCCATCTCTCTTTTCCTACCTCTCTTTACTCTCTCTCTTCCTTTCTCTCCCACCTCTCTCTCTCTATCTTCATCTTCCAACTTTTTTACCATATGCCTCTCTCTCTCCTTCTCTCCCTCCTTCTCTCCATATCTCTTGGTTTGCCTCTTTATCTCACCCCCAAACATACACACTCTCTCTCCATCTCTCCCTTGTCACTCCCCCTCTCTCTCCACTACTCACTCTCTATGTATTTCTTCTTCCCTCCCTCTCTCCCCATCCAACTCCATCTCTCTATCCCTCCCTCTTTCCCCCTCCAACTCCGTCTTTCTATCCCTCCCTCTCTCCTCCTCTCTTTCAAGTCCCCTATATTTTCCTTCATCTCTCTCCCTTTCTCTTCCCCCGTCACTCTCTCTCTCTCCTACAATCCTCTCTCTTCCAACATCACTCTCTTCCTCTCTCTCAAGTCCTCTCTCTTCCTTTCTCTCTTGCCTCCTTTTATTTCCCTCCCTGGGTCTCTCTCTCTCTCTCTATGCCCTCCAATCCTCTCTTTTCCCCAACCAATATATGTCACTCTCCAACTATGTTACTATATCCCTCCATTTCTCCTTCTATGTTCTTATCCCCCCCCTTGTCTCCACCCCTCCTTCTATATCTCTTTAACTCACCCTTAAACATACACACACTCTATTTGTCTCTCCCTTGTCTCTCCCTCTCTATGTCTTTCTTCTTCCTTCTCTCTCTCTGCCTCCAACTCCATCTCTCTATCCCTCCTTATCTCCTCATCCTCTCATCCTTCCTCTCTCTCCCTTTCTCTCCTAGCTACCTCTCCCTTCCCCCTTCTCTCTCTCTCTCTCTCTCTCTCTCTCTCTCTACCCTCCAATCCTCTCCCCTTCACCCTCCCTCTCTCCTTCTCTCTCTCCCACCTCCATCTTTATGTCTCGCTCTCCCTCTCTTACCCTTCTCTAACTCTCTCACTCTTCTCCCTCTCTCTCTCTTCATTCCTCTTCTCCCGTATCCTTCAAATTATCTCCATCTCCCCCGTGTAACTCCCCTATTTCTCCACCTCTATCATATGTCATGATATATTAATATATATTATAATATAACAAATTTAATATTGTATTAATCTAAAGTTATTAAATTTAAATTATGTATATAATAATAATATATTATTATTATTTTAATATTAATGTTAGGGTTGATAATATTTGTTTTTGCATGTTTTATTTATTTACCATACCATTAGTTTATTTATATTTTTATTTATTTACCATACCTCCTAAGTAAGTATAAAAAGAGATTTTATTTATTTACCATACTTAAGGTTAATTTATATTTTTATTTATTTACCATATATCTTTTTTGAGTGTTAGTAAAACTCTTCATATTTTAAATTTATATTGTTTCAAATTATTTTTAATGAGTTTTTAATTGTTCATTTATATGGCTATGTAAGTTATTGTTTAAACCCACATTATTTAAATTTTAAATTTTAACTTTTTATTTTTATTTTTTGGCTTCAACATACTTACACATAGGGGTCATACTGGCTGTAGAATGCTCCTCTAGGCACAACTAGTTACAAAATTTGGTTTTTCTATTTTAGTCATTTTATGAGTTGTGTCCATTGTCTATTTAAGTTGTGAGGTTGTGAATTTTGGTTGCTTATTGCATAATAGGTTGGTGCTTTGTGATTTTCTTTTTTGAGATTATGTGAAATTGGTGAAAACATACATGGAGTGAGCGTATGCAACTTTTATCTCACATGGAGCAACTATCACTCAAGTTCAGCATTACCAAGAAATCATGGGAATTAGGGATTTGTGGGGATAATCAATTTTACAATAAATTTGAAGGGATTAGGATAATTAAAATAAATATGAGCAATTAGGATGATTGATTCTCAACTATTCCTTTTAAAACAAGGGTGTATTGTTTTATGGACAAAAAATTAGATATCAACGATAATTCTTTATTGTAAAATTTAAAAAATAAAATATTTATTAACCATCATTAAAGTCTGGAATATTTTTCTTATTTTCAAGTTAAAATGTATTTTTATTTATATAAATTTAGTTATAAATATAAATTTATTTTTTAATGTTTTAAAAAATAATTTATTAATTTTTTTTTTTTGAAATTTAGAAATAAAATTAAATATTTATAAATGTTATTTATTCTATTTTTTATTACCAAAACAAATATTAGTAAAGTATAAATTAAGAATATAATCTTATTAAAAAAAAAACCATTTAATATAGATTTCTTTTTAAAATAATAAACAATAATCTTCAAAATATATTTGATTTTTTTTTTTTAAATAAATTGTTTCCATTTTTTTTTCTATAGCTAAATTGTTTCTACTTTTCTATACTTATATAAGAATTATAATTTTTTTTAAAAGATATTTATGTAACTTATCAATTGTTTTATTAAATATTTTATATAGCTTATCAATTGGTAAGTGTAAATTAAAATTCATTTACTTCTACCAAAATTAAATGATATATTCATTATTCGTTTCAAAATGTTCTTGCCCAGTATGAAAGATTAGATTACATTTTCAGTAAAAAGTAAAAAAAAATCACGCTAATAGAACATTTAGACATAAAAAAATATATATATAACTAATATTTACTTTGTTAAAAATTACAAATTACATTTACATTAACATTTGACATAATCTCATAATCTAGAGATAAATATATGTGCTTTAGTTTTATTGTTAAAATATTTGCTGGATGGTTTGAAATAGTTGATATAGGCGAGTCATGGTTATTTGGATACAATAAAATTTTAGAAAAATGTGTTTGGAATTTGAGCAGTGGTTTTTAAAAAGAAAAAAGACAAGTAATTGCTCTTGGTTTTTTCAATATTTAAAATAAAATATAAATCATATGTAATATATGACCATTCAAAACTCAACATGAATTATTACCAATCAGGAAAACAGAAAACAACCAATATCTTTGTAAGTTCCTAATACCATATATGTATATAAAAATGTCTTATATTAATTGCATATTCATAAATTATATTACCCGTTTAACTTTTATTAAAATACATAAAATTAAAGACAAAAAAATCCAGCAACCCAACCTATTTTACACCAAAAAAAAATATAATTTCTGGTCAAAGAAGTAATTAGTTCTCCAGATATGTTATTTTGAAAAAAAAAAATTCAAATACTAATACCTCAATGCGATTCAAAGGTATTGACACTGCAACAAAAAAGCAATGGAAAATATTTGTATTTGTACATCGACCCTTTTTTAAACAAAGCCAACGTAAATGATCAAATGTGCACCGACTTTTTTAAACACAGCCAATCACATAAATGACCAAATGGTTCATTTAATATATGATGTGTTCTTATTCTTACTGCTCCAAATATAATCAAAGTGCTCATGACTATGCTTGAACTTCGGTCATTTATTTTATTCAGCCAAATCCTTTTGCTTTGGTAGTGCGGGGAAGCGGCGTGCAGAGACGACGAGGAGTCTTTGCCGCCTGTCAAAATTAAAATAAATTTCACATAAAAGATGGCCATCAACAAATTTAAACTTTAATGCATGATGTATGCATTATGCTGAGATGGTTCAACAGATCAGGGTAACCCATGAGATAAGGGTAACCCATGAAGTGAGCGTCGGTGGACGGATGAGACGTGGAGTCGGAGGAGGCTAGCCGCCACATCAGTCGGAAAAGGCCTAACATAGATATGCCGGATTTTCCAAAAATTTCAATGGCAACGGCCGGTGGCCTTCTCACCGGTACTGACAGCTTATTAAATAGTGTATAGGGAAATAAGGCTCGCCATCGCGAGGGAGTACTGCTATGGCTTAATTTTATTTCAGCTGCCATAGGCTCATTAATGCCCGCTGCACGATGATCTACACCTTTAATCTCGACTCATGGGCATTTCCTGCCTGGCCGTGACAATAGCCTATAGTAGCTGAAATAAGGCTCGCCGCACTGCTATGCCCAACAAGAAGGCGACTAGTGTGTTGCGGATGCATAGTGACATGATAGTTCCTTTCTGATATAGTGAGGTTAATTGTAGAGGTTTAATTCTAAATTTGTTATAAGATTATGTATTTTTAATTAAAAATAACATAATAATAAAATTAAAAAAAAATTATTATTAATAATTAAAAAATAATAGTGAAATTTATAATTTCAATTATGTATGTTTAACTTATTTTTTTAATTAAAAAAATATAATAATAAAATTTTAAAACATGATAACGAAAAAAGCAATCACAAAAAAAAAACTATTTATAAAATTAAAAAAACTATCCAAAAAAAATTCAATCAATAAACAACTCACAAATCCGGTGAAATTTATGATTTCAATTTTTTTAAACCTAACCTACCAACTTCAATGTATCGAATGTTTTTTATTGGTCAAGTACATTTAAAAAGAAAACATTATATTTAGGATCGACGGGAGGGCGTATGTGCGGAAAGTTAGATTGGCCAATTGCTGACATGTAATTCATTATGTCCACGAATTAACTAATTTTCCCTAGTAAGAGTTAATTTTCCCTTACGCTATTATTGAGAAAATAGTGAGGGCTAATTTTCCCTAATGCTATGATTGAGAAAATAGTGAGAATTTTTAAATAATCATTATTGTAAAATAAAAAAGCTGAATATTATTGAGGGTTCTTAAATAATTTTTATTTTAAAAATAAAATGCAGTTGTGAGAGTGCGTGAGATAAGAAACATTTCTTAAAACTTAAATTACAGTTAATTCTATATTCACAATTTTTTTTAAGAGGTGATATACATGAATTTAATTTAGAATGTAAATATTTTTTTTGTAATAAATAACTTATATGAAACACTGATATTTAACTATCAAATCATTAATTCTAATTTTAGAGAGACATTGAAGATGTAACTGTTGCATAATACTGAGCCTTACACAATTTTATAGATTTTTTTTTCTATTTAATATTAAAATTAACTTTAAATTAAATTAAGAGTAAATAAAATTTTTCTAAGTTATTTATCTATATTCATGTTTAAATATCTTTGTAATTTTAAGATCACTCTTAATTATAAAAACCACATGTGATTGTGCTCATAAATTTAGAATTGATGAAAAACAATTTTAATCTTGTCAATGGTTTGTAGGTTGAGTGGTTGAGATGGTGGTTTTTCATTCCATCTATGTTGCTTGGGTGACATTTATGGCTTGTTATAATAAGGTTGGAAAGATAAGCATCCCATTGGAATCCTAGGATAAGTCGACTTTGGAGAGATGTTGTAGTGTTTGTAAATGAGTAATGAATTTTGGTGGGTAGTAACACTAGTAACTTCCATTGGAATCATGGGATAAGTCTTTGGATAGATGTTGGTGTTTGTAAATGAGTAATGAATTTTGATGGGTAGTAACACTAGTAAGTTATACATTTACAATTTTACTCCTACATAAGTGATGTGGAAAATATAGTTAATGGTGGGAAGTAATTCCAATATATTTATTTATATCTTATCTCAATTCATCAAAGATTTTATTTTTGGATGGTTTTAATGCAAAACTTAAATAAAAAATCACCACACAAATATTTAAAAATCATGCATGAATATTGCAACTATATCCATAAATTATGGCATAAAATATGTAAGGCATTTATTCACATGGCATTATATTGTGCAAAATTTGCAATAATACCTTGCCCAATAAAACCAATTTTTTTTAATAATATTAAAAAATAAATATTTATTTTTCAAGATAAACATTATAATTAACCTTAAGGATGAAGTTTTCAAAATGATGCAAAGAGAAGTTGAAAATCTTGAGGATTTAATTGAAAGGTTTAGCTACAATCTTAAGAGAGCTAATATGGAAAATTTAGATGAAGACACTTTGAAAGCTCTCATATTAAAATCCATTAGAGATGAATGGATAGATCTTCTCAATTAATGGGTAAAGGGGATATTTCTCAGTTATCATTACCAGATATTTGTGAGTTTTGCATACACATTTCAAGAGGAAAGACAAAAATTGGAAAAAGCTCAAGAGATCATGTTATTTAAAGGATTAATAAGTAGGGCTGAAATAGGCAATTTGCTTGATCATTTTAAGACAGACATTTTAGGGAGTCTTAGTGAAAAAATAGATACCCTTAAAATACAAAACAAGAAAAAAGCTGAAAATGTTGCTTTATCCATCTTCTGTCCTAAGTGCAGAAAGAAATAAGTCTTGAGAGAATGTCCTTTGGACTTGAAGAATGTAGAAACTCGTGTTATATGTGCAAAAAATCATGATACTAAAGAATGTCCTTCAATACTAGGTATTAAAGTTGTTTACCAAGAGGAATTAATCCCAAATCAGGTAGACCCTTTTTGTTTTGTTTCCAAGAGAATATGGCAAAATCAAGGATTTAACACCCAAACATATGCACAACCACCAAAAAATAATTGGACTAAAACCATGCCTTGGCAACCTTGGCCTCAACCTTGGGCGCAAGGATGGAAAAAAACTTATGGAAGATATCCTCAGTACTCTCAATACCCTCAACCTTATCCTACTTTTCCAACACAATATTTTCCTCGGTTTAGCCAACCACCTCAAGTTCAATTATAGAATCCAAATCCGTAACTTTCATTACCATTGCCACAAAGACCAAACCAATTGCCTGCCTAACCACTTTCGAACCCAAATAATATAAATTCACATCCTATTTACAATATGGAGGGAAAAAAACTCCAAACTTACATGATAACTCCATTAGATATAAACAATGTTCAACTTAGATCCGATAGAGTATTGGAAAAGAAGTCACCATTTTTTGTTATTCAGGAAAGTGAAAAGGATGATCATTTTGAGGAGGAGACATCTCTTCATCAGGATGAAAATCCTCAAAATAAGGATAACCACTCCGAGGAAGGGACGTCTCTTCATCAGAAAGAGAATCTTCAAAAACAAGCCACTCCTACACACTTTAATGATACTCAAATAAAATCAACTCCCATTATTGAACAACCTTCAGTATCTGTTTCAAAACCACCTTTTCCTGAAAGATTAAAAATTGATAAAGGGGTAGAAAAACATATTTTATTGCCTGACTATGATATGTTGGATGAACTGAAGAATGTTTGCATAAAAATTCCTTTGTTATAGGCCATTAAATAAATCCCAATTTTTGCAAATAAAATTAGGAAGTTAAGAATTAAAAGACTAGAAAGGAAAAGAAAAGAAATCAAAAGAATTCAACTAGCTGGAAAAATTGCAGATATCATGATGGGAAAAACAACAATTCAAAAATACTTAGATCCGGGAAGTCCTATTGTGAAAACACACATTAATGGTGTTGAAATACTAAATACATTGATTTATTTAGGAGCAACCATAAACATCATGCGTAAACAAACTATGGATCAATTAAGACTTCCTAATCTTCAATATACACCTACATTGTTACAATTGGAAGATAGGTCAGTAATTAAACCTGATGGCGTGTTAGAAAATGTATATCTATCCTTATATTCTTGGGAATAACCTATTGACTTTATTATTTTAACACCCAAGAATAACTTAGGAGGACACCCATTGATCCTAGGAAGACCATGGTTAGCCACAACTGATGCTTTTATAAGATGTAGATCTGGTGACATGATTATCTATGAAGGAAGTTCAACAAAGAAATTTACATTGTACCTGCAGGAAAAAAAATGATAGAAATAGAAATTGAAGAATGGATAGATGATGATATTGATATATGACCAATTTCTTCTACTTCACAAATAGATGAAGAAGATCAATTTTTAACCTTAATGGAAAATAACGAATCATCTCCATATTGTGAACCTAGTTAAAATTTTCAAGAACAATGTAGTATTAAATATTTATCGTCTCATCAAATGTCTTTACATTCTATGTAAAAATTTTGCAATTCTTTAATAACGATTTTTCCAAGGAAAACTATGAATATAAATCATAACTTGGAAGAATCTCAAAAGAAACAATTAGTGAAAATGATACAAGACCTTTCCTCTGCTTATGCATGGGAATATATTGATATGAAAGGAATTATCCCTGAAACTTGTATGCATCACATCTATATCCAAGAAAATGTCAAACCAATTAGACAATCACAAATGAGGATGAATCCAAATTTAAGCGAAATTGTTAAAGAGGAACTACAAAAACTGTTAAATGTGAACTTTATTTATCTTATATCTCATAGTCAATGGGTTTCACCACTAGTAATTGTTCCGAAAAAGAATGGAAAATGGAGAGTATGTATTGACTATAGAGAAATGAATAAAGGAACTTTAAATTATCACTTCTTACTTCCTTTTATAGATCAAGTTATAGATACATTGGCAGGGAAGAAATATTTCTTATTCTTGGATGGTTTTAGTGGATATAATCAAATCCAAGTAGCTCCAGAAGATCAAGATAAAACCACTTTTACCTATCCATGGGGAACTTATTCTTATATAATACTTCCTTTCGGATTATGTAATGCATCTTCAACATTCCAAAGGGCAGTTCTAGGAATTTTTTCTGATCTAATTCATGATTGTGTGGAAGTATACATGGATAATTTTACTATCCATGGGAAATATTTTGAAGAATATCTTAATAATTTAGAAAAATTTCTTATTATATGTAAAGAAACAAATCTTTATTTAAGCCATAAAAATTGTTTTATGATGTTTACTAAAGGGATTGTTTTAGGCCACCATATCTTGGGAGATGGAATCAAGGTGGATGTATCTAAGGTAGAAGTAATTTCTATATTATCAGTACTATTTGTCAAAAAGATGTTAGAAGTTTTCTTGGTTTTATTGGTTACTATAGAAGATAGATTATGAATTCACCTAGAATTCTGATTGCCAAAAAGATTTTGAAACATTAAAAGGAAAAAATTTTGAAGCACCAATTTTGAGGGGACCAAATTGGAAGTTACCTTTTCATATTTCAATTGATGCTTCAGACACAACCTTGGGAGTTGTATGAGGAAAAAAATACTTGATTCCTTATGCCATTTACTATACAAGTAAAAATTTGACTCCTACAAAGTTAAATTATAATGTCACTAAGAAGGAGTTTTTAGTAGTTGTACATGCCATCAACAAATTTAGACATTATATCATTAGTTATGAAATCTTTATTCACATTGATCATTCTGCAATCAAATACTTAATGAATAAATCAATTACAAATGGAAGAATCACAAGATGGTTAATTTCGTTACAAGAGTTTAATATTACTATTTTGTGTTGAAATTTGCAACAAGAAACAGTGAAATTGGCATCTAGAAATAACATCCAGAAAATGGAATCTAGAAATGGCTACCATGGAGGCTTTTGATTTAATTATTTCTTAATTAAATTAGAAGAAATGTGTGTCAAATTTATTTATCCCTTAAATAAATTGGACAATAAATTGTAATTGTATCCCATAATCACTTGTAATAGTTAACTGAGTGTGATAGACTCAGTTAGCTCATGAAATTCGAGTTGAGAGTGGTTGGTGAGGCATGTAGAGTGATTCTATTTGTTTTAGAGTCCAAGTTGCAATTAGTGTATTAGTTTAATGAATGAGAAATCAGTTAACTCAATTGAGTTAAATTCAGTCTAACTAGTTGTAATTGATTGTTGCACTAGTGAGAGGTCCAATGATATAAATCAAATTTAATTCATGTGCACTGATCTGTCAAGTGACTGATGATTTACTATTAATAGCTGCATGCATGTTAGTTCTGATGAAGACCCAATTGAGACAGAGGTTCAAGGGAAGTTATATGTCAGTTGTATTTATAGCAAATTGACCAGGCGCAATTATATACACCATAGGATTCCCATGATGTATTGCGAAGTCAAGGAAGACTAATTATCCTATTTAATAGGGATTAGCTACCTAAGGATTGTGTAAGCAAGGCAGGTTGAGCAGAGGCTAAGAATTGGCTAAGTACTAGCCCGATTTTGTCTGGATCAATGTGAGACAGTTGGTAGAGTGCAACAGACTCTTGTGAGAAGAGTGCATTGTATTTTTTCATGATTCCTTGGTTCATTATACAATAGATATAGAGGGTTTTTGATCAGGTTTCTTTCCTTAGAAAATATCTTGTGTTCTGGATTGTTTTTCTTTCTCTTACTTGGTGTGATTGTGCGATCGTGTTTAATTTCCGCAAATTAATTGTAGAAGGATTCAATATCTTTCTCTAGTATATTGCATGATCAGATTTAATCCATTAGTATACATATTTTTTGTATAATTTCTACATGGTATAAGAGCACCAATAATCACAATAGTGGAGAATAAATTGAGTTTGTGTTGAAAAATATTCAAACTTGCAGATACTTTCTTTGGAGTGCCAAGCGAATCAAGATGGCTTTCAATGGATTAAGATTGGAATATGGACTTGAGGGAAGTTCTAATTATATTGCATGGAAAGACAGAATGGAGGCAGTTCTAGAGGATAAAGGGTTGAAATAATTCATTGATAATGATATTCCCAAGTCCGTAGCAGCAAATGTCGCTTTTCTTGATTCTTGGAAAAAGAAGGTAGCAAGGGCGAGGAGGATCTTATTAAAGGGAGTTCGAGATCACATTGTCTCAAGTATCCATGGCAAGGTGACTCCATATGAAATGTGGAAGGCCTTGATAGATCTGTTTCAGAATAGCAATGACTAAAGGAAGTTAGCGTTGAAGGACAAGATCAAGAAAATCAAGAAGGAGGAGGGGGAGACGGTACCAACATACTTGGAAAAGTTCACTCAAAGTCAAGATGAGCTTGGAAGTGTTGCTGTGACCGTAGAAAATGATGACTTGGTGAGCCTAGCACTTCTAGGCCTTCCCAAGAGCTGCCATAGTTACCAGGACTCAGTGAATGGGAAGGATAAGTTACTAGATTGGGAGAAAATTTGATCATATCTGGTACAATAAGAATCCAGGCGGAATACCAAGGATGGATCCTCATCCAATACTAATGACAAGGAATATTGTGCCTTGGCTGGTAAGGCAAAGAAGGCTAAGGGAAAGAAATCCCAAGGTGAAGCAGGCAAAAAAAGAATTGTCCAAGATCATATATTTTCACTGTCACGAGCATGGGAACTATGCTACAAATTGTCCACAGAAGAAGGCAACAAAGAATGAGCTTGTAGTTGCAGCAGCTGAAGCATTGGCTTCATAGTTTGAGCTTGATTTTACTCTCATTGCATGCATGTGAAACACTGTAATGGGATACATGTGGTATTTAGACAGCGTTGCATCGTTCCATATGACTAGGGATATATATTTCTTCAGTGACTTGGAGGAGAAGGACCTCCAGTAGAACATAGAGTTTGGAAATGACGGGAGGTATAAAGTGACCCACATAGGTACGGTTACCTTTCAGAGGGAGAGTGGCTCCCATCTCAGACTTGTAGATGTTTTGTATGTTCCATGCCTAAAGAATAATCTCGTCTCCATAGCGGTATTGGAAGATCGTGGTTATGAAGTGATGTTTAGAAAAGGAAAATTTTTCCTTAAACACATAGCCACGAGACAGGTGAAGCAGATCAGTTCAAGAGTCAAGAACCCGTATGCTCTCTAGGTTGAGGATGCATGCAAGGTTTTGAGGAGAAAATCAGTGGTTAGTGACTTGGTGGTTGAGAGGGAGCAATCATCTCTCAACATGTAGCCTCAGAAGCAGTCTCAAAAGATTGTGGAGCAACCAAAATTGGAGAAGCAGAGAGGAGGCTGAGTGGAAGAGTCCACTCAAGTAGAGACCTACAGCTGTGAGGTGGGGCGATGCGCAGAATTAATCCCAAGAAGAAATTTGGGCAAGATTCATTGTGATGGTGTGTCTCATGGATCGAGCTTGGCTACGAGGAACCCACAGTACAACAGTAGTAGGAAGGATAGGTTATATTGATGCAGTCATATGTCATAAGGACATAAATCAGAGTGACAAGTGTCGGATACTGGAGTGCAGATCAGAGTCGACAATAGTGTAGAGTGCATGGATGTAAATGTCAGCAGCGCAGAAAGTCTAGTAGACATGTGAAGTAGGTACCAATAGTCAGAAGACTCTGATGACATATGCATTATACTGATTCAGTTGTTTGGAGGCTATTCATTTTCAAAAGTGTTGCACGTAGAACATTCCAAAGGTACTGGATCAGGAAAGATTGATTCCTTTCTTGTTGAGAGTGAGTGTTGAAATTTACAACAAGAAACAGTGAAATTGGCATCCAAAAACAACATCCAGAAATGGCTACCATGGAGGCTTTGACTTAATTATTTCTTAATTAAATTAGAAGAAATGTGTGTCAAATTTATTATCCCTTAAATAAATTGGACAATAAATTGCAATCTTATCTCATAATCACTTGTAATAGTTAAAAGAGTGTGATAGACTCAATTAGCTCATGAAATTCGAGTTGAGAGTGGTTGATGAGGCTTGTAGAGTGATTCTATTTGTTTTAGAGTCCAAGTTTCAGTTAGTGTATTAGTTTAAAGAATGAGAAATCAGTTAAATCAATTAAGTGAGTTAAATTCAGTCTAACTAGTTGTAACTGATTGTTGCACTAGTGAGAGGTCAAGTGAATTAAATTAGATTTAATTCAAGTGCATTGATTTTTCAAGTGACTGATGATTTACTATTAATAGTTGCATGCATGTTAGTTCTGATGAAGACCTAGTTGAGACAGAGGTTAAATGGAAGTTATCTATCAGTTGTATTTATAAGAAATTGCCTGGGCGCAATTATATACATCATAGGGTTCTCATGATGTATTGCGAAGTCAAGGAAGGCTAATTATCCTATTTAATAGGGATTAATTGCCTAAAGATTGTGTAAGCAAGGCAGGTTGAGCAGAGGCTGAGAATTGGCTAAGTACTAGCCCGATTTTGTCTAGATCAGTGTGAGATAGTTGGTAGAGTGCAGCAAACTCTTGTGAGAAGAGTGCATTGTATTGTTTCATGATTCCTTAGTTCATTATATAATAGAGATAGAGGGGTTTTGAGCAAGTTTCTTTCCTCATAAAATATCTTGTGTTGTGGATTGATTTTCTTTCTCTTACTTGGTGTGATTATGTGATCATGTTTAATTTCTGCAAATTAATTAAAGAAGGATTCAATATCTTTATCTAGTATATTGAATGATCATATTTAATCCATTGGTATACATATTGTTTGTATAATTTCTACATGGTATAAGAGCGCCAGGAATTAGAATAGTGGAGAAGAAATTGAGTTTGTGTTGAAAAATATTCAAACTTTTAAATACTTTCTTTGGAGCGACAAGCGGATCAAGATGGCTTTCAATGGATTAAGATTGGAATATGTACTTGAGGGAAGTTCTAATTATATTGCATGAAAAGACCAAATGAAGGTAGTTCTAGAGGACAACGGGTTGAAATAATTCATTGATAGTGATATTCCCAAGCCCGCAGCAGCAGACATCCCTCTTCTTGGTGCTTGGCAAAAGAAGGTAGCAAGGGTGAGGAGGATATTATTAAAGGGAGATCAAGATCACATTGTCTCAAGTCTCCATGGCAAGGTGACTCCATATGAAATGTGGAAGGCCTTGACAGATTTGTTTCAGAACAACAGTGACCAAAGGAAGTTGGCGTTGAAGGACAAGCTCAAGAAAATCAAGAAGGAGGAGTGCGAGACGATACCAACATACTTGGCAAAGTTCACTCAATGTCAAGATGAGCTTGGAAGTGTTGGTGTGACCGTAGCAGATGATGACTTGGTGAGCCTAGCACTTCTAGGCCTTCCCAAGAGGTGGCATATTTACCAGGACTTGGTGAATGGTAGAGAGAGGTTACTAGATTCAGAGCGACTTTGGTCAGATTTGGTACAAGAAGAATCCAGGTGGAATACCAAGGATGGATCCTCATCGAAGGCTAATGACAAGGAAGATTTTGCCTTGGCCGGTAAGGCAAAGAAGGCCAAGGGAAATAAATCCCAAGGCGAAGTGGGCAAGAAAGACTTGTCCAAGATCAGATGCTTTCACCGTCACGAGCATGGGCACTATGCTACAAATTGTCAATAGAAGAAGGAAAGAAAGAAGGAGCTTGCAGTTGTAGCGAGTGAAGCATTGGCTTCAAAGTTTGAGATTGATTTTACTCTCATTGCATGCATGACCAACACTGTAATGGGATACATGTGGTATTTAGACAGCGGTGCCTCGTTCCATATAATGGGGGATAGAGATTTCTACAGTGACTTGGAGGAGAAGGACCTCGAGCAGAACATAGAGTTTGGAGATGACGGGAGGTATAGCGTGACCTACATAAGTACAATTACCTTTCAAAGGGAGAATGGCTCCCATCTCAGACTTATAGATGTTTTGTATGTTCCAGGCCTAAAGAATAATCATGTCTCCGTAGTGGTATTGGAAGATCGTGGTTATGAAGTGATGTTTAGAAAAGGAAATTTTTTCCTTAAACACATAGCCATGGGATAGGTGAAGAAGACTGGTTCAAGAGTCAAGAACCTGTATTCTCTCTAGGTTGAGGATGCATGCAAGGATTTGAGGATAAAAGCAGTGGTTAGTGACTTGGTAGTTGAGAGGGAGCAATCATCTCTCAACATGCAGCCTTAGAAGCAGTCTCAAAATATTGTGGAGCAACCACAATTGGAGAAGAAAAGAGGAGACCGAGTGGAAGAGTCCACTCAAGCAGAGACCTACAGGAGGGGGGAATTTTGAGCCATATGGGTAAAGGGAGTACATGCAACTATACCTCCAAGTGTGAGATAGGGCGATATGCAGAATTAATCCCAAGAAGAAATTTGGGCAGGATTCATTGTGATGGTGTGTCTCATGGATCGAACTTGGTTACAAGGAGCCCATAGTACAAGAGTAGCAGGAAGGATCGATTATATTAATGCAGTTAGATGTCATGAGGACAGAAATCATAGTGATAAGTGTTGGATACTTGAGTGCAGATCAGAGTTGGTAGCAGTGCAGAGTGCATGGATGCAAATGTCACCAGCGTAGAAAGTCTAGTAGACATGTGCAGTAGGTACCAGCAGTCAAAAGACTCTGATGACAGATGCATTATACTGATTCAGTTGTTTGGAGGCTATTCGGTTTCAGAAGTGTTGCACGTAGAACATTCCAAAGGTATTGGATCGGGACAGATTGATTCCTTTCTTGTTGAGATGGAGTGTTGAAATTTGCAACAAGAAATAGTGAAATTGGCATCCAGAAACAACATCCAAAAAATGGCATCCAGAAATGGCTACCATGGAGGCTTTGATTTAATTATTTCTTAATTAAATTAGAAGAAATGTGTGTCAAATTTATTTATCCCTTAAATAAATTGGACAATAAATTGTAATCTTATATCATAATCACTTGTAATAGTTAACTGAGTGTGATAGACTCAGTTAGCTCATGAAATTCGAGTTGAGGGTGGTTGGTGAGGCATGTAGAGTGATTCTATTTGTTTTAGAGTACAAGTTGCAGTTAGTGTATTAGTTTAATGCATGAGAAATCAGTTAAGTCAATTAAGCGAGTTAATGTCAGTTTAACTAGTTGTAACTGATTATTGCACTAGTGAGAGGTCAAGTGAATTAAATTAGATTTGATTCACATGCAGTGATTTGTCAAGTGACTGATGATTTACTATTAATAGCTTCATGCATGTCAGTTCTGATGAAGACCCAGTTGAGACAGAGGTTAAAGGGAAGTTATCTATTAGTTGTATTTATAACAAATTTCCCAGGCGCAATTATATACATCATAGGATGCCCATGATTTATTGCGCAGTCAAGGAAGGCTAATTATCCTATTTAATAGGGATTAATTACCTAGCTGAGAAAAGGCTGAGAATTGGCTAAGTACTAGCCCGATTTTGTCCAGATAAATGTGAGACAGTTGGTAGAGTGCAACAGAGTCATGTGAGAAAAGTGCACTGTATTTTTTTTGGTTATGTGATCATTGACTCATATATTTAGGTTTTGGTGTAGCCGTAATTATGATTCTCAACATCCTTTACTAATAAAGTGAATTTTTTTTTGAAAAGATTATAATTTCTCATATTTTGTAAACCTTTAGTTGTTAAAAAATAAGTTCTCATTGTTATTGTTCACTGCATCTTGAATGGACATAATGGAAGAAATGAGCTATTCATAGGGAAACCAAGCTATTTAGTCAGAGGACCCAGCAACCAGAGGAACCAAGTGTGGCAGATCCAAAAGAGCCACTAACTACCATGAGCCAGAGATATTGGTTACTATTGAGGAAGTCGTGAGCAACTTGGAGAGTTGTCACTCTGTTTAGTGAAAACCCCCAACTGTCGTCCTGTTTAGTGATCACCATTTTTTTGCAGTGACCTTCTAGATGTTGTGAGCGGCCATTGTGAGCCACCATGGTGGGTATGAATTCTATGTGCCATTGGGAGAGACTTAAGAGGATTTGTTTGGAGAAACTTTTGTGCAGTTCGGATTTTCCGTTTTCACTTTGTAATTAAGTAGGATTAGAAAAACGTATAATCATAATATCATCTGAGCATCGTTATTATGCACATTTTGTTAGGAGATATTTATTGAAAACATTTTTTTAATTGGTATATTAATAGAAAAAGTTAAGTAGAGATAAAAAATATATATATATTTTCTATGAGGAAAAAACTTTTTTTCATTGTTTGAATTTTTTTTTTTTTAAATTTATTCTCAGATTGAGCAGTAAAACTTATGAGTTTTGGCTGGTTAATATGAGAATGAAATTGCGTGTAGAAGAGTTACGAGATACTATGCTGAAAGGTTTTGAGAAACTTGTAAGTCAAACAAATTATGACACCATGACAAAATATTGAAATGATCATTTTTTTTAATAGGAAGGATGATGTCACACGTGTTTGAATAACATCATTATTTTGAGGATTGTAGCCATAACCAAGTTCAAATAATTTTGGGATAATTTTTAGATGATTTACTTTGAAAGGGGAGCAATATTGATCAACATTGAGATGGAATATAGGAATTTTTCACGAAGTTCCCAATGTAACAAGAGAAACAAAAGATTCTGATAGTGTAGAAGTAACAAGAGATGCCAAGAAAGACCCTATGGAAGTAGAACATAAAAAAAACTTCCATAAACAAAACATGGTAATGATAGTTAGATCAAAGATATCAACACCAATATTTTTACTTAGTTAAAACTCTTTAAGGGGGAAACACTCCATGTCCCTAGAAGCAACCACTTGAGGCAATTTTATTAATGCAAAAAAAAATTACATAAGAGAGTTCTAACAATTTATTAATGCAAAAAATAAATAAATAAGAGTGTTCTCACAAACTATTACTCTTTAAATAGGGATCATGGACCAATAAGATGTGAAGCTAGAGATCAATAGTCCTTAGTATCGAGGAAAATATTAGTCGTTAAATCACTCTACATCTAGAATATATCATGACCATTGAATTACAATGCAAATAATGCATACTAGAACACACTATGAAACACACTTTTACCTAACACATACATCATACCAAGTTGAACTTAACTAACTACTAAGTGTCTAAATCTCTTAACATAGCCCCTTAAGAACTACATGGGATAGGATTGAAGGATTCACAAAGGTGACAAAATAGGAGAAATAAGGAGGAATTAGAGCCTATCCTCCTTAATGATAACTACCTTAACTTCTAACATAGATTAGAGTTTAGAAAAAATGGCTTCTATAAGAGACTTTATGAAAATGTCTACAACTTGATCATCTATAGGGAAAAAGAATAATCTAATAACTCGATTATGAATTATATTTTAGCTGAAGTGTATTTGTATCACAATGTGTTTGTTTCACTTATGTTGAAGTGGATCTTTGGTGAGCTTGACAACATAGATGATGACACTAGAGGGTGGTCATATGTTGCTAATAAAATCCAAACTATGAAAGGATCTACCAAAGCCACAAGGCTTCTTGACCAGCATTAATCATTTTTTGGGAATCTACTTCTGCTGAAGAAATAGAAATACCCTCTTAATTTTTACAAGCCTAAGTGACAAGTGAGGAACCAAGATTCAAAATATAACCTATAGTAGACATAATCATCAACGGATGCTAAGCAATTTGAATCAGTAGAAAAAACCAACAAAGGAGTCCCACCTAAACTATAATATATCCCAAATTGTATTGTACCTCGATTATATCAAAGTATCATTTTTTTCCTTTCTAATGATTTCCATGTGGTGTTTTCATATATCGAGAAACAAGATGTTACGACATCAAATAAAATATCAGTATTGGTATGAGTCAAATATAAAAAACTAACAACTAACTCACATTACAAAGTTGCATTAAATTTTGGTGTAGTGCATGTTGCGGTAAGTTTGACTTCAAATTAAAAGGGAGAAGTCACTAATTTATAATCTTCCATATCAAAATGATCCGGGAAATAAAAAATATACTTAAAAAATAAAAATACTCAAATTCTCGAGAAACATTCACACTTCAATCATACTATTTAGATAAGAAAACCACTACATAGAATGAATATGAAAATAAAAATAAAAAACTTTAAACTAAATGAAAACTCAAACTAATAAATCAAAGAAAACCATATTAAAAATACCCACATCTAATAAATCAAAGAAAACAATATTAAAAACACCTACATGTAACATAATTGAAAATATATATTAAATATTAAAAAAAAAAAACTATAAAACTTCTAAATAAATAAATATAATAATATTTTAAAAACTTATATTTCAAAAATAAAATAATAAAAAATAAAATAAAATAGTTATGGTTATCAACTTCCTTTCTTTCTAATAAACTCAAACCCTAATATTTCTTTCTATTAATCTTTTAAGTTTTCGAGATATTTGAAATTCGAATACAGTCGTCCAAATTTGAAATCGAACAAAAACGACAGTCGTTTATCAACGTATTCAGCAAATTAGTTTACTTTTTCTTATCCATAATTCTACGTATGCCGTCGACACGTCGACTTGTGATGGGCAATTTTCCTATCAAATTCCATCTGTCTCATTGGCACTGTGATGTTCTGTAATGAAATTATAACACCTTTTATTCATCTGATGCACAGAAGGTGGAGCCCAACATAATAGCAGCGTCAACCTTTGAAACATCGCAATCATATTCACCAAACAGATTCATGACCACTGGTATTATCTCATTGGCACTGTGATGTTTTCTTCATATGATGCACAGAAGGTGGAGCCCAACATACTAGCAGCGTCAGTCTTTGAAACATCACAATCATATCACCAAACAGATTCTTGACCACTGCTATTATCTATAAGGAAAATGTAAACTAAATTGCTCAATGTTGACTAGTCCCAGCTTATCTTCAGCTGATTATAAATCACACTGGATTGTTCACGCTTAGATAAAAGAGTTTTGATGTGATTATCACTAGAAATCAAGATATATATCACAAAAACTTAATTCAAATTTTTTTATAATCTAAATCAATTTTTTTTATACAAAAAGCTTAAAGTCAAATCTTTTTCTTATCAAAATCAAATTTTTTTATAAATTCAAATCTTTATCTAATCAAAATTGATAAATCATATAAATCACAAAAACCTAAATTCAAATCTCTCTATAATATATCTCAACAAATTAGTAAGTCAATCTTTTTCACCTAGAAACCTTACAATGTCAAACTGCGGAATCACATTCTCTATTCCCCTTCATCCAGAAATTGACATCTCTAGAAATTATCCATCTGGATAGGAATAGATTTTAGTCTGAATTTCCTTGTTGGTTAGCGAGTTTGACTTGTTTGGTATCTCTACAGATGACCAATGCAAATTTAAAGGGGTTTCTCCCGTTTGAACTTTGTCAGCTGTCTCGCCCAAATAAGATTTCGTTGGCATAAAATAAATTATATGCCCATGTTTCCCGACTTTTTAAAGGCCAATGGAATAGTTTGACCTCTTGGAATGAGTTAATTTTTTCAATTTAGCTCATAGTTCGGGTATTTTATATAGAGTTGAAATTTAGGAATAATTAGTTATGCACGTGCTCGCTAAGAGTTAACATTATATATTTATTATTAGTGGCTTTGTTGCATTCTCTTGTGATTCATCAAAGTGGTATGTGAGCAAATTTAATTTTTTTGTATTGATAAATTAATATTTGTTTGTTTGTTTTTGTTGTGGGGGTGATATCGACGCATTGTATTTGTTAGACTTTTTTTGGGTTATGCGGTCGTTCTCATATATTTAGGTTTTGGTGTAACCGTAATTATGATTCTCAAAATCTTGTGAAAAATAAAAAAATTGAAAAGATTATAATTGTTTATATAAGAGGTTTTATGAAAATGTCTACAACTTAATTATCTATAGGGAAAAAGAGCAATCCAATAACTCAATAATGAATGAAATTTCTGATGAAGTGAATTTGTATCACAATGTGTTTGTTTCACTTATGTTGAATTGGATCTTTGGTGAGCTTGACAACATATATTATCACACTAGAGGGTGGTCATATGTTGCTACTAAAATCCAAACTATGAAAGGATCTACCAAAGCCACAAGGCTTCTTGACTCACATTAATCATTTTTTGGTACTCTACTTCTGTTGAAGAAACATAAATACTTTCTTACTTTTTACAAGCCTAAGTGACAAGTGAGGAACCAAGATTCAAAATATAACCTATAGTATAGTAGACATAAAAATGAGGGGCACTAAGCAATTTGAATCAGTAGAAAAAACCAACAAAGGAGTCCCACCTAAACTATAATATATCCCAAATTGTATTGTACCTCGATTATATCAAAGTATCTTTTTTGTTGCTTTCTAATGAATTTCATGTGGTGTTTGCATATATCGAGAAACAAGATGTTACAACATCAAATAAAATATCAAGATTAGTATGAGTCAAATATAAGAGGCTACCAACTAAGTGACATTACAAAGTTGCATTAAATTTGGGTGTAGTGCATGTGGTGGTAAGTTTGACTCCAAATTAAAAGGGATAAGCCACTAATTTATAATCTTCCATGTCAAAATGATCTAGGGGATAAAAAATATGCTTAAAAAATAAAAATAAAAATCTCAAATTCTCCCAAAACTAGTGTCAAATCATAGATCTCGTTTTTCCTGATTCTAACGATGCTTGAATTGTCTCAATCTAACACCATATGATGAAATTACCACGTTCAGGAGTTTTTGGCAAACAACAAAAGAGTCAACTTGCAAGGTTGACTAAGCAGACTGTACGATGACGTGGTGTTGACGTCAGCAAGATGAATGTGCAGTACCAATCCAACTAGGAAATGACATGAATGGTGTGTCTTTATTGGTTGGAGGTGATTTGGTTCGACCTAAACATCGAGTGACACATCGCCCAATCACAGGGCACCACGTGGCACTCAGGATGAGGCCAAAATTTGGATTATGCGTCAGAGCCTCCACAAGGTTCAACCCCATGAACTCCATGATACAAACTGGTCGTTCTACCAATGCACTACGTTGGTTCTTGTTATAACATGGTTGACTAATTTTATTTAAACTGTGCTGAGGGAATTGTTGGGGGGAGGGAAAGCATATGGAATATAATGTGACCGATGACAAATATTTGGAGAGGGAGGGTGCATGGCGCCCTACCTATGCCCTAACCCACGACTTTATGGTGAGCACTGTGACCACGAGTGACAGGGGACAGAAGCATAGAGAAAAAGGAAACGGTAGAGCATTGACGCTTGTTTTATTTTGACGATGTGATCACCAGTAGAAGGCCAAGGGCTGGGGTTGCATGGTACCCCACCCGCGCTTAGCCCCAGGTTATATTACCCATATGACCAATTGGAGGGCGAAGAAAAAGGGGCATGGCCCAAGTCATTTTTAAAATTTGGTTAACGGTTCCACATTTTTCACCTGACACGATGGGAATTATGGGTCCAACCTGCCACCTACAGTGGTTAAAATTTGGCCTTCCTAGTCTGCTAAAAAGGAATTTCAATTTCAATTTTGTAGTGAGGACGAATTTACAAAAATATTAGCAGGGAAATGGAGAATAAGGCCTAACTTAGTCATTTTTCAACCTTTTGAGCCCAGAAGAGCCTAGATAGGGGTTTTTGGGTGTCTAGACACAATGGCAGTGTTATTTTTTCAATTTGAGCATTGTATGTTGATTTAATTTCACATTTGAGCATATAATTTAAAGGCCCCCCATTGAAAGTTATACCTGGAGACGTAGTCCTCGAGGGGTGAACTTCGTCATCAAATTGGTGTGTTATGATGTTGCATGTTGTCTATTATTAATTGTTAAAACCTAAAAAAATTTAATTACATTGTGTTCTTTTGCAATATTGATCCATTTCCAATAAGACATAAACTAGCTTGCAAAACTTTACATGAAACCTTAAATTTTTAATTTTAGATTAGTCTGGTATCAAAGCATGGTTTTTGTGAAGGTTTGACAATTTTTGCAAGTGTTTTTCATGAATTATTACCAGGTCTAAATTGAAAAGAGGGGAAAGAGTGCTTGAAGAACCAAACCCTCAAATTAGTTCGAGGCCAAAAAATCCATTAGTCATGGCACATAAAAAAGGATGGGAATTGATGTCTGAGGATGAGAGAGCTTTCGGAAAGGCTTTCTATGATATGTCTGAGATGGTGAAAGTGTTGTACAATGAGAGGACAAAAAGGATGCAAGAAGAAAGTTATAATAAACCAAAAGGTAATGGTGGTGATGGGAGCAAGCCTCCACCTCCACCTCTTCCTTGACCTCCATCTTCACCTCCTTCTTCACCTCCTTCATCTCATAGACCTACTCCTCCTCCATTTCCAAAAGGAAATGTATAATCTCCTTTGATTTATCTTGATGTCAAGTATGAATTGCCTATGTAAATGGGGAATTAAATGCTAAAATTTGGATAGCTGGGTTTGTTAAATTGAAGTCTATTATAGGAATCAAATGATTTATGATGATGTCACTAAGATCTAGCTTGCTTCTCTTCGCTTGGAAAGTGAAACCCTCATCTGGTGGGAGAACAGAACTAAAGAATATTTGAAGAAAACTTGTAAAATTATCTCTTCTTGAAATGATTTTATAGCTGCATTAAGAAGAAAAATATATCCATTAGCCGATCCAAGGAATTAGTAAAATGCTCAAAATTCAAAGTGTTCAAAAGTGCTTGAAACTAGTGCCAAAACGAATATCTCGTCATCCTGAATCCAATGCAACTTGAACTGTTCAAAACCAATATCGTATGCTCCTGATATCCCGTTTTGAACATTTTCCGAAAGAACTAAAAATTTTGCAGTCTGGTTGTAGGTACGATGACTATGCAGTTCGTGTGCTGACTAGGCAGGTGACTAGGAATTTGCCTGTGTTTTCTTTGGCCAATGATATCTCCCCAAGTGTCCTCCTTTGATTGGTCGAATATTCATGATTTATGATTGGTTGGTTAATGTTTGAGCTGGTCCAATGGTGGAGAGCCACATGGGCTAATGGCTCGCTGCCACGTGGCCTCCTGACTGTGTAGTAAAAAATTTGATGGGATGAATGGACCGCACCAGGTTCGAATAAAAGACTTGTCGTTGGGTAGTGCAGAGTCCTACCACTCTGCCTATGGTGTTACTTAACCTTTATAGCCGACGATTTCTATTTAAAGTTTATTGGTTTGAACGTTGGGGGACGGGGATGGGGTTAACCCCTGGCCCCCAGTCCACCCATAGCCACAAGACTGCAGTTGGGCACTAAGGATGTGGGGTTAACCCCGACCCCAAGCCATGGTTTAAACAAACGATACCATAGTTCATTGTGGAGTTCAAACTCCCGACGGTTACAAGACTTACCATAGTGCAAACCAAGGTCCGGTTGGAGTATGGTTGGCGTGCAGTTCGAACCAAACCACATACCAACCACTGTTCATACCACATTTAAATGTGGAGTATGAGTTAATTGTTGGCACGGTAATTCAAACCCAACCACAATTCTGCTAACAAAACCACAGTTGTAGAGCAGTTGAACCGTTGGCGGCATTTTTGAACCGACATGAAATCTATGATGGGGTTTTTGCTACGTGGCCCATTTTTATCCATGCACAGGATTCATTGGGCATTTAAACCAGGTGATAATTTACACCCAATCCAGTGCAAATCTCGTAGATGCGGGGTGAATTTTTCGCCTAATGGTGCTAAAAATGGCAGAAATTGTAATATGTTTTGCAGGTGGGTGTGGTTTGTAGATTAGTTACGAGAAAATATTTAGGATAACACAACTTCTTCAGTTTTTCACTATTTTGGAGCCATTGGAGACATTATTTTTTCATTCTAAGCACTGAAAATCCATGTAAACACATATTTGAGCACATAATGAAAGAGGCCCAACATTGGAAGCTGGACTAGGAGATCTAGCTCAGGAGGGGTGAACTACTTCATAATTTTGTTGTCTTGTGTTTTTATTTATGGTATTATTGTTTATGTTTGATGTTGCAAAACTAAGTTTAAACACTTAATTTATGTGCTATTGCAACTTACCTAATTGCATAAAAGACAAAATTTAACTTGCAAAATTCATCAAACTTTCAAGTTTTCAAATACATATTACTTTGGTATCAGAGCATAGGTTCTTTAGTTGCATTTATGGTTTAATTTTGTTACAAGTGTTTTTCTGATTCTGACAAGGTTGAAGCTCAAAGGAGGAGAAGGAAAGCTTGTGGGAACACGTCCTCAAGCTAGTTCAAGGAGAGCACATTTGCCACAATATTCACCACAAATTTCACCTCAAGTGTCACCAAAGGCCTCGCCAGTCATGTCACATGAAGGAGAGCTTGACAATATGACTAAGGATGAGAAGGCTTTCAAAAACGAATTCTTTGAAATTTCTAAGATGGTGAAATTTCTTTATGAGGAAACGAACTCAAGATTGTATGGTGAAAGCTCACATCCTCCAAAGAGAAATGGAGGAAATGGAGACAAGCCTCCAAAGAGAAATGGAGGAAGTGGTGATAAACCACCTCTACCTCCACCTTTCTCCTCACCTTCATCTTCACCATCATCACCTTCCACATCAATCCCTTCACAAACACCTCCACATTCTCTAAAGGGAGATGGTAAAACTCCATTTTTAAAACTTGACATAAAGTTTGAATTGCTTATGTATAATGGAGAGTTAATTTTTGAGAAATTAAAAAATTGGGTTCATCGGCATGAAGTGTATTGCATGATACAAAGGATAAAATATGTTAAGACCAAGATTCAACTTTCTTCATTAAGGTTGGAAAGTGAAACGTTCATTTGGTGGGAATCCAAAACTCAATAGGATCTCAAGAAAATAGATAAGATCATAACTTCTTGGAGTTATTTTTTGGTTGCATTAAGAATACAGTTTTATCATTTAGCATACCTGTAGAAAGTTGTAATCAATTGGAAAAACTTTAGGCAATTAAAAGGTCAAAGTGTGCAAATTTATACCCAATAATTTAGAAGGAGAGCATTGATTTTGAGTGTAGATTTATCCTCTCAAGACATTTTACTAAAATATATTGGAGGTTTACATAGCTACTTGAGACCCACAATTCTCATGTTTATCCCTACAAAATTAGATGAGGTTTGTGTACAGGCAACACATCTAGAAGAAAGAGGAAAAACTATTCCAAAAGAGGGCAGCAAAAACCAATTTAAGGGTGGAGACAAAGAAAAGGGAAAATTCAAAGGAAAAGGGAAGAAGAATGCTTCCATCAAGAAAGAGGGAGAACAACTCACATGAAAAAACTATTCAAAGAAGGCCATGATGAAGACCATTGTTGGAAACTCCACCCTGAGATGAGACCCAAAAATTTTAACAACAAAGGAAAGAAAAATACTACTACAACTACACAACATGATTTATAATTCGATTTGGGAGATGAAACAAAGATCACAACCATGGGATTGAAAGGTAAGGACTCCATTGTAAGTACTAGTTCTTCAAATAACCTCACTAAAATTGAAATTTAAAATGAAATAATACAGCTTTTCCATATTGGATTTATCTCAAAACATAACAAAATTGACACTTTATTTGATAGTGGATCAAAAGTGAACCTCATTTCAGAAAATAATGTCAAGAAATTGAATTTGGAAATCGTTCCTCATCCTAAACCTTATCCTTTAGGTTGGGTATGTGACAATGCAAAATTGTAAGTGACTATAAAATGAAAATTGAACTATCACTGGAAACTTCATTGATGAGATAGAATTGATGTAGTTCCATTAGACATATGTGGTATTGTTTTGGGAAACCTGTATCTTTATGGTATGAAATCCATCTTTCATCGCCATGAAGACAAGTATCATTTATTTAAATATGGTATTTAGTATATTGTAAGAGCACGTCACAAGAAACTAAATATATCTCTTATGAATGTTGGACAAATGAAGAGGCTTGTTAATTCTAGCAAGAATTTTTTACTTTTGATGATCAAACCCAAAAATCATGTTGAGAATGAAGCCTTTCAAGGATGTGATGCAAAGTTAAAATCTGATTTAGTTGAGGTTGTTAACCAATATGATGAGATGTTTTAGGAGCCTAAAGGATTGTCTCCTAAAATAGGAATCCAACATGAGATCCTATCACGTTCTCTTGGAAATTGGGAGGAATCAACAAGGGAATGGATTTTAAATTTAATAGGGCATGGATGAGGGAGGGAGACTATATGCAGATGATCATAGACCTATGGAATGAAGAACAAGAGGATCATGATTTGACAGGTTGGGAAAAATTTCATATTAAGATGCAAAAGATTAAAAGAGCATCCAAAACATGGGAGATCTCCAAGAAGAAGGCGCTTAAGGCTAAGTTGCTATCTATATTTGACAAGATCAAGCATATATACTCTGGTATGGTTTCAAACGTACCAAACGTGGACACATTCATAATTCTGAAGGAATTGGGGGATAGGAAAAGGGAGATCCTACATATTGAAGAGATATCTTGGAAGCTTAAGATCAGGAAACAATGGTTAAAAGAAGGGGATCTTAACACCAATTTTTTCCATAAAAGTGCTACAGACAGGAAAAACAAGAATTCTGTATGGAGTATTAAGAGATCGGATGGGTCATATGCTATCACTAATGCATAGATTCAACGAGAAGCATATCTACATTTCTCGGATTTTTATCAAGCAGACCCGAATATTGGCGCAAACAATCAGAATTGGATGCTTCAGCATATACATAGGATGTTTGATGATGATGCCATTAATGCTATGAACAGGTCTATTACAAAATATGAGGTCCTCTCGATTCTTAAATCATTCTCCCCTGATAAATGTCCTAGACCTGACGGTTGGCCCTCGGAATTCTTTCTGTTATTTTTTGATTTGATGGGAACCGAGATTACTGAGGTGGTGGAACAATCCAGGATTCAGGGGCACATGCCTACAAATCTTAACTCAACCTTTATTGCTCTTATACCAAAAAAAATGGACCCATCTACTTTTGCGGACTTTAGACCGATTGCTCTGTGTAACTTGATATACAAAATCTCCTCTAAGATCATTGCTAATCGTCTAAAGTTGACTCTGGAACAACACATAGTAATGGAGCAATATGGTTTTCTAAAAGGACGGTCTATACATGATGTAATAGCAGTTGCACAGGAGGTCCTACACACCATGCACTCTGATAAAAGGGAGGCACTTGTTATGAAGATTGATTTATTCAAGGCTTATGACTTTATTGACTATTCATACATACGCCTGGCTTTCCTTAAGATTGGCTTGCCAATTCCCATCATTCGCTGGATTATGTCTTGCATCACTTCAATCAGATATGCTATGATTATTAATGGGCTTCCCACAATTTTTTTTGAGGTGGGCAGGGGTTTACGCCAAGGATGTGCTCTATCGCTTATGATTTTCATATTGATCATGGACGGGTTTAGCAAGATAATGCACAGGGCAGAGCAAAATGGGTATATTAAAGGATTTTCATTTTCAACGACAATCGCAGCCACTCATTCATTGTTTGTGGATGACATGTTGCTATTTGTCTCTCTTATCAAGAACCATTGGTTCTATACCCATTATATGTTAATTAGATTTGGCTCGGTGACTGGACTTTGCATCAACAAGCATAAATCTATTCTCATATACGAGTACAATCACATAGAAGAAATTTCATTTATTGCAGGGTTCTTGGGAGTCAATCACAGGGTGGCAACTGAGGGGTTTAAATATCTGGGATATCTTATCAAGCCCTGTAGTTATAAAAATCGGGATTGGGGGTGGTTGATCGACAGATACAGGGAAAGAGTCCGAAAATGGACCCAATGATGGTTATCCATTGGAGGTCGTCTTATTATGGTACAGAAAGTACTTTCACAATTGCTGGTCTACTGGGCACACCTCTATTATTTTCCGCAACAGACTATAGACGAGATCAACAAGATCACTGCTCACTTTTTATGGGGGGGAATCTACTCGGATCATGAATATCATTTAGTAAAGCTGGAGACCTTGTGCCTTCCTAAAAAACACGATGGATGGGGTATATTAGATTTGAGGACCTTTAATAATGCTCTGCTGGTCAAATATTTCTGGAGGGCTATAAAGGGGATGGGTATATGGAACAGGATTGTTAAATGCAAATATATTATTGGCGATCCTCTGCATCAGCTTCTAAATCAGGAGTTTCACACCCCAACTAATATCTCGGCTATATGGAGGAGTTTTGGAAAGATCCTAGGGCATGTTGCTGTCCGACTTACATGGCAGTTTGGTGATGGTCGAAGTATTCCTATTGGCTCAAGAGTGATTTTTGACATCACTAGCAATATGGGTATCCCACCCTATCTCATTCATCGCCTTGCCCATAGGGGTATTTTTTACATTTCACAAGCTATTGCATATTGGTCCTTTGGTGCCCTGGTGTTTAAAACTTCTAATCAATTAAACCTGGATGATAATGAGGTTGCGGTGTGGAATCAATATATTTATCTACTACGGGGGGCTAGCCTATGTTACGATGCGGGAGGAGACTTCATTACTTGGGATGGCCCCACTAAGGAAAAATCTGTAACTTTGAAAGACATTTATCAACGCATAAATCTCAATAATTATGCGGGTCAACTATCCTCCATATTCTATCAATTTTGGGGTCACGATATTCCTACCAAGATCATTTTGTTTGGGTGGCTAGTGTGGAAAGGCAAGATTTTAACATGGGATAACCTAATCAAAAGAGGACAATGCGGCCCTAATAGATGCGCAATTTGTTTTCAAGAGGAGGAATCCATTATACACTTATTTTTCAACTATCCTAGTATCTATCGGCTATGGAAGTGTTTCAGTCATTTTCTTATGAATCCGACGTGGGTGCCGAGGGAATTCATATCTGCGACAGAGGAATGGGGAAGGCTAAAGGGTAAATTCAAACATCTTCCTTTTTTCTTCATCTAGGAGGTTTGGTTGGCTCGGAATAGGTTGATTTTTGACAATCTGCCTTTTAAAATCCCCATATATACTCTGCAATCATAAAATGGATTGACGTAAGGCCCAAGCTCAAAGAAAACTTGGTAGATGGCTCCCACCGAATCAGAACACATGAAATTTCCATTCCAGCATTCTTTTTTGATGGGGCCTATTTGGATTGGATCATCGGTTGTGGGGCTTGGGTCAAGATTTCACAGACTGAAAGGATTCATTTTTATTGGAATGGCGGTGAAGGGTCAAATAACATTGCTGAGATTATGGAAATTTGGGGTGCTCTTTTGGCTGCTATCCACTTAAATTTACCACATTTAACTTTCTATGGGGACTCCAGAATGGTGGTGGATGGTATCATGGGCAACATTACATTGTCTAATCCAAGACTACAGCGTTGGTTGAAGCGGGCTAAAAAATTATGGGCGAGGCTGAATCAACCGCCCATCATACATATTTTCAGAGAAAAAAACACACATGCAGATGGACTGTCGAAGAGAGGCATCAAAGAAAATTTTGGAGTCATTCACATTCTTCGTTACAGATATGGTTCTCTTATATGGCAAAATTCTGTCCCCCTGCCCTGATATCGATTTTTCTTTTGCAATGTTCCTGCAGATGATATATAGTTTCATTCTTCTTTTTTGAACTTTTCAAGACCTGCAAGCGAGCCTGTGTACCTAAAAATACTCTATCAAGCGAGCCTCAAGATCTACAAGCCAGTTTGTATGTGTTGATGCACATAAAAACTTTTGCTATGTTCCCGCAGCTGATATATTGTTCCATTCTACTTTTTTGAACTTTTCTCAACCTGCAAGCGAGCCTGTGTTCCTAAAAACTACTCTATCAAGCGAGCCTGAAGATCATTGACCCAGTCAGAATGCATCGAGGCTCATCAAAAAAATTTCTATGTTTCCGCAGCTGATTTATTGATCCATTCTACTTTCTACTTTTTTGAACTCTTCTCAACCTACAAGCGAGCCTGTGTTCCTAAACTACTCTATCAAGCGAGCCTGAAGATCATCAACTCAATCAGAATGTGTTGATGCTCATCATACTTATGCTCAACAACAATTACAGGTTTGGCTACCATTTAATCTATATTGGGCCCTCTTATAGTGATCTGTTTTTGTTTTTTTTTGTATTATAGGGGTGGAGACTACACAGCTTCTGCTGAGTTAATATGATATGAGATCTCTGCTTTCTGAAATTCTACTTGCCACTCTACTGTGACCTCTTTCTCTCTCAGGAATGGTGTACCAATTACATGTGGCAATGATGTCTTGATGTTTTCTAGCTTGCTACAACTGAGAACGAAATGTATGAACAAATATACTAGCATATATAATATACATTGTTTTTTTTCCTCTGAAAAAAAAAAAGAATGTCAGTGATGGAAAAATACAGAAATCAAGAAAGAAATCCAAGAGTTGATTGATAAAGGGATCATTCGACCAAGCACATCGCCATTCAGGTCGCCTATTTTTTTAGTTCCAAAGAAGGATGTTACATGGCGCATGTGTGTGGACTTTAGAGCATTGAAAAATGTTACAGTAAAGACCTGTTACCCTCTTCCTAGAATCGATGATTTTCTTGATCAATTGAAAGATGTTTATTTCACTAAGTTGGACTTGAGGAGTGGCTATCATTAGATTAGGATTGTTGAAGGAGGCATATGGAAGACAACATTCAAAATAAAGAAAGGTTTGTTTGAATGGTTGGTTATGCCCTTGGGGCTTTGTAATGCTTCCGGTACATTCATGTGCGTTATGAATGATGCTTTAAGGCCTTTTATAGATGATTTTGTGATAGTATACTTAGATGGCATATTGATTTTTAGCAAGTCTCGTGAAGAAAATATCATGCATGTCAAGCAAGTATTATATGTATTAAAGAAGAAAAAGTTGCTTTTAAATATGTCGAAATGTGAATTTGGAAAAAAATATTTAGTCTACGTGGGTCATATTGTTGGAGTGGGTGAGTTGAAGATAGATCCCTCAAAGGTCGAAGTCATTTTTAATTAGCCAAAACCCAAGACTGTGACAAAGGTTAGAAGTTTCTTGGGAGAATCCCAATATTGGAGAAAGTTCATTTCTAACTTTTCTTCCATTGTAGCTCCATTACATGCATTGACAAGTGTGAAGCAGGTTTTTCAGTGCAGAGGAAAACACCAAAAAACGTTTGATGCCTTGAAAGAAAGAATCATTTCAACACTCATACTTTCACTTCCATACTTGAGACAATAATTTGAGATACAAACTAATGCAAGTAACACTGCCATGTGTGCATTCTTGATGCAACATGGTAAGCCTATATGTTTTCATTCTGAAACTTTTAATGGTGCGGTGATTAATTATCCTACATATAACAAGGAAGTGTATGCATTGGTGCAAAGTGTGAAATAGTGGAAAAATTACATGATGGGTAAGGAAACAATCATTCACACCGATCATCAACCATTGAAATACTTGTAATCACAAACAAAGCTACAAAAATCGAGGAACTTCAGATGGATGGGTTTTCTACAACAATTCCAATTGGTGATAAGGTATAAGAAAGGTATCTATAACAAGGTTGTTGATATGCTTTCTAGACCAATTGTTAGTGCATCCATTATTCTTAAGCATAATTCTGTCATGCATGAGAGATATGTTGAGAAATATGCTTTAGATAATGATTTTAAGGATGTGTATGCGACTTTGTTTCAAGGTAACCAAGTAGAGGAAGTAGATTATCATGTGCATGATAACTTTTTGTATCATCTTGGTAAGTTATGTGTTCCACAAGGAGAATACATGATCCATGCTTAATATACAATTGAATATAGTGGGGTTTTTAGCTGTAAGCTTTCCCCTGAAAATTATTTGTGTTGTGTGTGATTGATCTTTCTTCATGTTCATGTGATAAGCGATTGTGTTTTTAATTCCGCAAAAAATTTGTAGAAGCAATTCAGTATTTAAATTTAGTACATTGTTAGATCGGGTGAATCTAATATATACATCCATATTGTATAATTTCTACACATACTCTGCAACATGACCATGGTCATTACAACATGTTTTCTAGCTCATGTTATCACATGTCTGGTATCGACTGCCTATTTGTTTCTAGAGAAATCCGAATCTAGGTGATTTGGAAAATGGCATATCTGCTACATTCCCAGAGACCTAGATACTCAGATATATGCTTTTGTGGCCACATCATTAAGCCAAATTAGCTTCCAATTCATTTGAGCTAGCTAATCACAATCTTCAACCTATCATCTTTTCCACGTGGTTGCCACATCACCACATATCCAATGATTCTTTTAAGTGTTTCTTTGTTATACATTCAATAGGCCCAGATACCTGGATACACCTTCTAATGTGGAACCAAGACCAATATTGAACTGTGGTGTGTCCACCTTCTAATTGAATATGGATCTAGATAATAATGTAAGCTCCGGATACATGAACGCTTGAATATCTCATGTGCATCTGGTAAAGTCTGGATATCCAAATATTCTTAACAATTGTGTTTGTCCCAGATACATGAAGGCCCGAATTCATGAACTCCTAGATACAAGATTTCTTCCAAGAATTGGAAGGAATACTATAGCATGGATTCCAAGAATAATACTACTAAGGGGGGTAAACGAAAATGGGACATGGAAAAAAAGTTCAAGGGAAAAAGAGGGATTTTAAGAAATCGGGTAGGGATAGTTTCTTAGAAGAAAGAGGAAGATAATTCATTATGGGATTAAGAAAATAAGAATAGTGGGAATTATGAAACATTAAATAGAGGAAATGTAGAATTTACCTTTGAGATTTGCATGCAATGGTGCCGGAAAAAGTAAATGTAGCAGAAATCGAGCATTGTTTGGATAAAAATTTCCATGCTAGCTATCCCAAACTTTGGTAAGGGCTTGGCTACCATCTGAACCCGCTTCTTCTTGGTGACAGTCAACATATCCAAAAATCAAACAACATTCCCTTTGTATTGAAATTTTGATCTCCCTTCCAACATGTTGGTTTTCAGGTCAACCCTTCTGCAATTATGTCAGTGAACTGATTTTCATGATTACAAGAAAAAAAAAAGTCTTTTTTGTGTTTTTTTTTTAATTATTAATTTTATTTTTTTGTCATATTTTTCTCTCTTTTTTTTAAAAAATTATATGAGGAAAAGAAAGAATCAGATCTTCAACGCTTCGGTGTTGCCACCTACTATCTCCTTTTCATATTGTTGTTGGACTTTCTACATAAGATTTACTTTAGTAAGGGGCTGAAAATACACCTCTAATCGATGCTCACTTATCAGGAATGTGGAATTCCTTCCATCGATAATTTTAATTTCCACTCCTCCACTCTCAACCACTTTGAATACCTCATAAGGTCCCATCCAACGTGTATAGAATTTACCTTTAAAATATTTAAATCTAGAACCGTAAAGAAGTATCCAATCCCCTTATTGGAACTGCTTCCTTCAGATTGACTTATCATGCTACTTTTTGTGCTGCTTTTGAACCACCATGTTCTTCTGAGCAACTTCCCTTCGAAATTCATCTAACTCATTCAACTGTAGAAGACGATGTTGTTGTGCTTCAGAGAGATCTAATCCTAATTGGACTGCAGTCCTGAAGGTTTTGATTCGGAACTCTATCGACAGAAGGACTTGTTTCTTGTACACCAGCTCATATGGTGTGTGCCCTGTGCTATTCCTCCAAGTGGTTTGGTATGCCCACAAGGCTTCCGGTAATTTGTTAGCCCAATCCTTTCTATGGATATTTACTATCTTCATGACGATGGACTTAATCACCTTGTTTTTGGATTCTACCTAACCATTTTGCTGCAGGTGATATAGTGTAGATTTCTGGTCTCAGAATTTATACTATTCCATCATTCTCTGTACCAGATTAGAAATAAACTGCGGACCATTGTCAGAAAAAATCTCTCTAGGCACACCAAATCTAGTAAAGATTTTAGTAAAGAGAAAATCAACAACAACTTTTTCAGTAGCAAAATAAACAGCATTAGCTTCTACCCATTTTGTAACAAAATCTGTACAAACCAAAATATGCTTTTTGTTTAATCATGTTGGATTTATTGGTCCTACAAAATCAATGGCTCATTTTTCAAAAGGCTCAATCATAACCTGAGAACATAAAGGCATTTCATTATTTTTATTAGGTTGGACCATTTTCTGATAGCTATCACATCGGTTGACATATTATTTGGCATCCTTAAACAAGGAGGGCCAAAAATATCCAACTCGTAAAACTTTATATGCAGTCTTCTTATCAACAAAGTGACCTCCACAAGGTTCGTCATGGGAATATTTTAAGATATCAAACACTTATTCCTCTCTTACACATCTAGGGTTAATAAGATCTAGTCTAGTGTAAAAGAGGTCTCCTTGAACCCAAGAATATGTAGTATTTTTCTGTATGATACTCTGCTTTTCACAAGCAGATAGGTGAGGTGGTGTTTTTCCAGTGACTAAAAGTTAGCTATGTCAGCAAACCACGAGGATTTTTTCAACACAGTAAAAATATGTTCATCAGGAAAATCATCATCAATAGGAATTGCTTCATCAAGATTATTTAATCTTGAAAGAAAATATGCTACCACATTAGATTTTCCTGGTCTATCGGCAATAGTAATGTTAAACTCCTACAATAATAATAACCACCTTGTAACTCTAATGCTAGTTAATGGTTTATTCATCAAATATTTTACTATGGAATGATCAGTATTCATAAAGACTTCATACCTTGTAATGTAGTGTCTTAATTTTTTTAATAGAAAAAATTACAGCTAAAAACTCTTTCTCGGTAACTATGTAGTTTAATTTGCCGAATGACAAGTTTTTACTGATAAAATAAATAACATAGGATTTTTTGTCTTCGTCGTGTCCTAAAGCTACGCTAATAGAAGTATCTGAGGCATCGGAGGAAATATGAAATGGTAGGGACCAGTTTGGTCCTCTCAAAACTAGTGTCTGAACTAGTTTTTCCTTCATTGTCTTAAAGACTGTTGGCAAGTTGTGGACCAAGAAAACTAACTATCCTTAGGCAAAATTCGGAAAAGGGGGGTAGTTGTCCTAGAGAAATTATCAATGAATCTCCTATAGTAGCCTACATGTCCTAGAAAACCTCTCACTTCCCTTTGAGTTTTGGGTACAGGAAGACTTACAATAATTTCTATTTTTTAAGGGTCAATGTGGATACCTTTATCAAAAATAAGATGGCCAAGAACTACTGCTTCCTTGCATATTAATATACACTTTTTGTCACTCAAGGCAAGATGATATTCTTGGAAACGAATCTTTTCTAGACTTTTGAGCGCTTCCTGAAATTAATCACCAAACACAGAAAAGTCATCCATATAGGTTTCCACACACTCAAGGTCAGCAAAAGTGGCCAAGACTACCCTTTGAAAGGTAGTCGGGGCGTTACATAGCCCAAAGGGAAGCACTCGGTAAGAAAATTTACCCCATGGGCATGTGAAGGTGGTTTTTTCCTGATCCGCGGGTGCAATCTGTATTTGGTTATAACCACTAAAGTCATCTAGAAAAGAAAATTAGTTCTTACCAGCAAGGGTATCAAGTACCTAATCGATGAAATGAAGGGGGAAGTAATCCTTAAGGGTGGCTTTGTTTAATTCTTTGTATTCAATGCAAATGCGCCATCTCCCATATTTTTTCGAGATAATACCAGTGGAGAAACCCATTGGTTGTCAGAAATAGGATAGATAAAATCAACATCCAAGAGTTTTTGCAATTATTCCTTTACAACATATCACAGAGCTGGGTTCATACACCTTTTAGGTTGTCGTACAAGTCGAGCTCCATCCTGAATATAGATATGGTGGGTACAAGTTTCAGGAGGGATGCCTTTCATATCTTCGTAGCCCCATGCAAAGTCATCAAGATGGTTCACAACAAATTCACAAGCTGCTCTTGCTGGGATTAATCCAATTCTGAACTGATATGAAAAGATTTACCCGGACTGATCTCACCAAGAGTGGTTTCAGGCTCAAGAGTACACAGAGGTGTTGCTAGAGATAGTGGTGAGGAAGGTATAGATTTGTGGCTTTATTGAAAATCTAGACTAAAAATCAAACTTAATGAATCAAAATTGGGCATGGTGTCTAGATTTTTCAGGAAGTCTTGAATATCACCCTCCTGTGAGGACTCAGCATATTGATGTATCATGGAAAAATATTGAGTCTCCTCATCACTATTGTAGTCTAACCATGAGGTGCCTTGGAGCTCCTGAATGGATCTAGCAGGTGGATGCAATGTGACAATCTTCCTAGAATCTCCATACGAAATATACATGTCACCATAACGACATCCAATATAAGCATCAACCGTAGCAAGCCATGGTCGTCCTAAGATCAAGGGATTCCCTCCCACAAGATTCTTTGGCTGAAGCACAATGAAGTCTGCAAGATATTTCTAGGAAACTAATGAAACAACCACATCATCCAACACCCGTTTCAGCTTGATTTTAGATCTATCTTCCAATTCAAGCATAGTGGGAGTAGGACAAATATAGACCAGTCCAAGTTGATCCATGTTTTTCTTGGTGATAACATTAATGGTTGCCCCCAGGTATATAAGTACATTAGAGACAAGGACATCACCTATCTGAACAAAGTCAAGAGGGTTTTTGGGGTCAGTATATTTATCCATGGGCATACACCCCATCATTAACTCTACTACTCTACCCACAAATTGAATGGTTTGAGGTTCCAGCCTTTTCCTTCCTGGCTTCCTGAGGCAGAGTTCCCTAATGATTTTTGTATAGATGGGGATCTCTTTGATAGCTTGGAGTAAAGGTACTGTTATGAAAAGGTTCATAAGCTCAGAAGCCAAGCTAGGCTCAGGAATGGGGTCATTCCTCTCCACAATTAGCCTCTCTAGGTAGGGAGGCCGGTTCGAAGAAGATGGCAAAGGTTCCAAAGGTACAGGGATAGGATGAATGGTGACACCTTTCGTAGAATGGTCAAGAGTTTCCTCCTCCCCTTTCTCTTCAATAATCACCATGGACTACTTTTTCTTTTTTGAGGTTACAATCTTCCTCGATCTCAATTGGAGATCATTAACTCCAACTAGTATAGATTGGTATTTAGATGGAAAAATTGGGTTCATGGAATGAAACATTTGTACCGCTTTGTTATTAGGATTTGGTATGGGTTTAGCGGGAGGTCGAAATGGTGGAGGTAAATGAAATGGTGGCATTGGTTGACTCAGCTGAGGTAATGATGGTTTTGGAATTGCGTAAGGTGCATATGTAGGTGGATATGAATTCATATGTGCAGGATAGGAATGGTGTGAATTGTTTGGCCCTCTCCATCCTTATTGCCAAGATTGGGAGGGTTGTCTATAATGATATTGGTTCCCATGCTGCCAATGTTGACAGTGACTAGTGTTAGGATAGGAATATGGATGTGCATTATAACCAAAAAAATGTGGTGGAAGTTCAAGAGTCATACCTGCATTTACTTGAGGCCAGTTCCTTCGTGCTCCCATAACATGCAATGGTTCAGCTTCAGGTTTCCCTCCTTCAAATACCGCTTTCAACCTAGTTATAGAGGGACATTTCTCTGTGGCATGGTTCTCTGCAAAGATTTCACATTTATTAGTTCCTTTAATGTCAAGAGGACATTCTCTTAAAAGATGCTTTTTCCTACATTTTGGACAAAAAATAGACAATGACTCTTGTTCTTCTACAAGTTTTTGCTGAAACTTCAAAGAGTCTATTTGTTTACTAAAAATATTCATTCTTTCAATTTCATATTGTCCATTTTTTTCTCCAATCTGACAATCATAACATCAGTAGATTCGGTTTTCTTATTTCTTTTTCGAATCCCCTTACCGGATCTATATTGGTTCTTGGAGAATTTCTTTCACATGTCACAGATTTGATAAAAAAAATTATGGGAAATATCCCCTTTCCCTAAAAAATTCAAATTATTTCTAGCATCATCAGTAAGCCCCCGTAAGAACAAGGTTCTAATGGTACTTAGATCAAATTTGTGTTTTGACCTTTGAAGGATATACATGAATCTCTCTAAGTAGTCCTCTAAAGTCTCATCATCATTTTTCACAATAGTAAAGATTTTGTCTTGAATATATCTCATTTTACAATATTCTCGATATTTCATCAAGAACACTCTCTTCATCTGTTCCCAAGAAGCTATAGTGTTCCCCCCTAGTCCCATAAACCAACATAAAACTGCATCCTTGAGAGTTGTGAAAACAACTTTAATTTCTTAGCATCGCATGAATAATCATAGCTTCTACACAAAATATCAAACTCAAATAGGAAAGAGTTTGGGTCCTCATGTACCTTACCATAGAAATGAGGAAGAGGTTATGGTATTATGTTTTTCATTTTCACAGTTACATCTGGATCCACAATTGGGAATCCGAAAGTGGATTGTTCCTCATTTACTTGGTTTTCGCCAGATCCCTCGCCATGGTCCCCATGATATGCCATTGTTGTTCCTCTAATAAAACTACTCTCAACACGCTCGGAACGCTGACTATGGGTTCTAATAGTCTCCTTCTTCCCCTCAGTGAGTGGTGTCACACCTGGATTGCTGTTGCGAGAATCCAAATGGACAATTCCTGCGTGATGAGTCTGGGTTTGTTTGGACTTCCTGCCTGCGAAAAAAAGCGCAATATGAGAATTTTTTTCAAATTTAACAGTATTTCCTTGGCCCTTAGTGGGCTCCGGATCCCTACCTCTTTTAGGCATTCATTTCAAAAAATGACAAACCAAAAATTCAATAAAATGCTACAATGAAAAAGTAACTCAACACCTCAAAATTCCTTCAATCAATAGAAGCACACTGTAGAAAAAAATAATAGCGGGCTTACCCCTATTGCAAAAAACATAAATTCTTACCAATTCAAATTTCCTCCCCGGCAACGACGCCAAAATGTTGGGTGCAAAAATTTCACTTCAGCAAACTCCTTCAACATTTATTTGTCAACTGGGGGTTTCGTAAACTTAGAGATGAAGCACAGGTAATGCCAGAAGTGGTAAGAACTTTTTCTACTTCTACTTCTACTTCTTAATTGAAATATTGCATAATCAAATAGAAAATGATCTCAAAGGCAATTGACACCAAAGAAATTCTAGTGCTGGAATGTAAAAGAATGTGTTTGCGAAAGAATCAAATAAAGGAACTTTCACACTATTGTAAATAATCTTAACTGCTGAAGTAGAATTCTATGTTTATCCTTAGTATAGATAGTGGCAGTTTATCAAGTGGACCCTTGAAAGGATCTACCTTCTAAATGATTTTCCTTCTTGCAATAAGCAATCATTCTTGTACTCCTGCAATCTGCTTGCACTAGTACATGTACAAAAATTTATGTGAGAAGTATATTTTACACTTATACTGAAGACTTATGTCTTCATGTAGGGGCTCTAGCCTTAAGGCTTGGAGTGCTCTGTTCCTGTAACAAGACACTAGTTCTTGTACCGGAACAAAGCTTCCTACACCAAGTTTTCCAATTTACTTTCAAAAACAAAAGGGGTGAGTTAACTACAAAAGAATTACAAAATGCGAGTATAATTCTGAAATGACTTACATACGAAAAAGAATGCTTCAACCAACTGAACCTTGTAATAGAAATAAACCTTAAGAGGAAAGCAGACTTCAAAAGCTAAAGAAGACCTTCTTTAGTCAAAGGGGTTTTGCATGCGACTAGATTTAACTCAAAAATGTTCACTCGTAATATTTGATATTACTTTTAATCCTTCTCCTTAAATCATGAGATGCAGATACAAATTAAGATGTTGCAACAACATTCTTTTCCATTTCAGGAAGTCATTCTTAATATTCAAGAGTTCGGTTTTTTAAATTATAAATGCTTCTTTCCGATAGTAAATGCTTACTTGCAGGAATAGATTAAATTGTATGAAAAAAAATGGATAAAACACTTGTTGTAAATAAACTAGAAAACTAGAGTGCAAGATCTCACATGCACTGGTGCATGAATGATCTCTCTGCACGATCCAAGTGAAAGAAAACTAGGAAAGAAATTGCAGGAAATAAATAAATTCAATTTGACCTCCACACAACGGATCCATTCACACTTTTCATATTCAAGGAAGTAAATCAGAATTATTTGATTTAAACCACGCACTGCAAATAAACAAAGTTAAATCACACTATTACGGTAATGAAAGAAAGAGGGTAAATGAGCTGGGTTGGCTGGGCCCTAGCCAACCAGCTCATTTTCCATTTTAGGAAATAAAACTCTTCATCTCTTTAGCAACGCATCAATGAAAAATTAAACACAGAGTGAGAAAAATCATGGCACGACTCCTTGTATTAACTTCGATCAACAAATACACATTTTAGGTTCAAGTCTAGCCCGGAACGAGGGCGGCAACAAGATTAGAAATAAACCAAATTACAGTTGCACTTGCCATCGCTAAACTAGTTCTATATAAGAACTATACTTTATACATCCCTTTGACTGATGGACATAATAGAAATTACATAGTCAGTCCAAATTGAACCTTTCGGTTGAACAAAATAACAAACAAAATTACAAAATTAAACCAACAGCTATAATAGGATGCAAACTAATCGTTGGCCATAGACCTTATCCTTGACTACATCCCGTATATCCTTCGCTTGAGTTCAATATCGGATGACCACTACTGAACTGGATGTCGTGGACCAATATGACCATGTGAAGTGATCGAGTTGTTGCGAAGTGCACGGAACGAATAGTTGTTGGTGGTGCAAGAATCTACATGCACTAGATCAAGCTAATATAATGATTACTACTATAGTTTATCAAATACTTTAGGAAAGTAAACATAAGTTACAAAAATATTAAAGGCATGAAATCTATTTAAAATGATTAATTAAGCACCAATTAAACCTTAAACATGAAATATGAAGTTGTGTAGGAATAGACAGTAATCTTGGACTAGTGCAGGAATGAGGAGGTTTATGGAGACAAAAAAAAGGTTAATGCTTATGGTTTTGTAGCAGTAAGGGGATAAAAATAGAGCATATCAGCATAACAACAACCTTCAACCTATCGGGTGGCTCGAGCGACCTCCGTCCTAGGCTTGGCAATTCTCAACCCAGGGCAGAGGCCCCTCATGCCACCCGATGGGCTAAAGGCGAGCCCAGGTGAAGGGCCCCTCCAGCCACATGGCACATAATCACCTTCAGCCCGTTGGGTGGCCCGAGGGGCCTCCGCCCTAGGCTGGCGGAGGTCCCTTGGGCCACCTGGATGTGGCCTTAAACCTGTCGGGAGGCTCTAGGGGCCTCTGCCCGAGCCCCTTCAGGCCACCTAGTCATGGCCTTCAGCCCATCGGGTGGCCCGAGGGGCCTCTGCCTTGGGCTGGTGGAGTCGTGAAACTTCTCCAGCCTATGGCGGAGGCCCCTAGGGCCACTCAATGCGCTGAAAGCTAATTATGGAAATTTAATTTCAGCCCGTCGGGTGGCCAGAGGGTCCTCCACCCTTGGCTGGTGGTCTGAGAATCGACTTTTAGCCCATCAGGTGGCCCAAGGGGCCTCTATCCTCGGCTGGTGAAGTTGTATGAGAGGCCCCTCAGGTCACCCAATGGGATGAAAGCCAATTATCAGAATCAACTTTCTTTTATTATTAATGTCTTCTTTTTTATCAATTAATTTTATTTTTTTGTTTTCTAAATTTTTTAATTTAAAACTTCCATAATTTTATTTTATTGAACGTGTTATTTAGCAAAAATGCCCTAAAATACATATTTTTTTAATTATATGTATATGCAAAATGTATATTTTTTGTTGAGTTTTTAAAATTGTTACTTTTCAGTGACAATTATTTTATGTGTATTGAAATATTAATTAACGATATATAAATATAAATGAAATCATAACCTTAATATATTAATTTTACTATTTTTTTAAACTTTGGAAAAAAACTTAAAATTTTCATTATAGAAAAACAATTCAAAGGAAAAAAGAAAACAAAAATTTGGACAAATTGAAAAATGGTTAGATAATCAACATTTAAAAAAAAATTATGTTTACTTAGGACATAAGAAAATTTAAAGTGTTAAAAAATTGCCTTAAAAAAATGTTGATGTTTTTCAAAATCCGCATGAAAATCACCAACATTTAAAAACAAAATCCACACTTCATACATTAAAAAATTTGAAGTGTCAAAAATAAGCCCTCTAAAAATCTTGGTTGATGTTACATCAAAAATTTTCAAAATTAGCATTAAAATCACTAACATTTAGAAAAAAATGTTCTTACTTGATACATAAACAAATTTGAAGTGTCAAAAATATGCTAAAAAAAGGGTGTATTTTGAAACAACACTTTTCAAAATCAGATGAATTTTTGCTACCTCAAAAAACGGTTTGTATTTTGAATCAACACTTTTCAAAATCAGATGATTTTTTGCTACCTTAAAAAAATGGTGTATTTTGAATCAACACTTTTCAAAATTAGATGAGTTTTTCCTACCAAAAAGAAGCGAGTACTCGTTTCAGTTCCCGTTTCAAAGTTTACATTGTTTTCCCCATACTTCTACCCTACACCGATATGATTTCATAGGTACTTGAAAACATGGACATCATAGAGAGGCAATTCATCACTCATGAGGGGCAATCATTGGATCAGTCAATAAGGAACATCTCCAGGGTATGTATGAATTTCCCGAGCCACATCTTGTTTGTAATTCATAGTTTGGTAATGGTTTTATGAAAGAAGAATGTAATAATAAGAAGAAACAACTCCCTAGTCTGATTAGAGATTGGAGTAGAGACCCTAATAAGAATAAAGATGAATCATCTCGAAGATTCCATACTATCTTTGAATCCTCCTTTTTATTATGTTTCTTCTATGCTATGTAGGTTATTTTCATATGAGACTGTCTCACATTTTCCAATAAAGTAGGTCCCTCTTGTTTATAGGGTTGCCAACTATTTTATTTTTAATTGGCCTTAAATATTATCTAATAAGCTAGGAATTCATATTATCCATTTATACTCCAAACAAACATCCACCCATAATCCTTGTTTTTACATGTCTGCCTTTGTAATGGATTCCATTTGTCTCTCCTTGGATTTTCTAGGTATGGGCTAGAAATGGACACTTGTTGATCCTTTCCCCATTTACATTTATCATAGTATATTATGGGAGAGAATTATTTTAACCATTTTTATTGAATCTTTCATCTTGTCATGATTCTCATTTACCAATCCATGTTCAGTTCCAAACCTCCAAGAATGTCTATAGTTGCTATGGATTTTTTTTAAGGATTGGCGACTCGATCACAAAAGAAATTTCATTATAAATCAAACACCAAATCAAATTAATTAGAAAGAAACAAAAAGGATACTTTGATATAATCGAGGTACAATACAATTTGGGATATATTATAGTATAGGTGGGACTCCTTTGTTGGTTTTTTCTACCGATTCAAATTTCTTAGTGCCCCTCATGAATATGTCTACTATATGTGATATTTTGAATCTTCATTCCTCACTTGTCACTTAGGCTTGAAAAAAGTAAGAGGGTATTTCTATTTCTTTAGCAGAATTAGAGTACCAAAAAATGATTAATGTCGGCCAAGAAGCCTTGTGGCTTTGGTAGATACTTTCATAGTTTGGATTTTAGTAGCAACATATGACAACCCTCTAGTGTGATAATCTATGTTTTCAAGCTCAACAAATATCCAATTCAACATAAGTGAAACAAACACATTGTGATACAAATGCACTTCATCAGAAATTTCATTCATAATCGAGTTATAGATTGCTCCTTTTCCCAAAAATGATCAAGCTGTAGACATTTTCATAAGTCCTCTTATAGAAGAAATTTTTTCTAAACTCTAATCTATGTTAGAAGTTAAGGAAGTTATCATTAAGGTGGGATAGGCTCTAATGCCTCCTTATTTCTACTATTTTGTCACCTTTTTGAATCCTTCAATCCTATCACATGTAGTTCTTAAGGGGCCATGTTAAGAGATTTAGACACTTAGGAGTTGGTTAAGTTCAACTTGGTATGATGTGGGTATTAGGTAAAAGTGTGTTTCATAGTGTGTTCTAGTATGCATTATTTGCATTGTAATTTAATGGTCATCATACATTCTAGATGTAGAGTGATTGAGCGACTAATATTTTCCTTTATACTAAGGATTGTTGATCTCTAGCTTCACATCCGATTGGTCCATGACGCCTATTTAAAGAGCATGGAGGGCTAGGATTGATAATCGATTGTAAAAACTCTCTTATTTAATTTTTTTTTCATTAATAAATTGTGAGAAATTTCTTATGTATTTTTTTTTCATTAATAAAATTTCCTCAAGTGGTTGCTTCTAGGAACATGGAATGTTTCCCCTTAAAGAATTTTAACTACTTAAAAATATTGGTGTTGATATATTTGATCTAACTATCATTACCATGTTTTGTTTATGTTCTACTTCCATAGGGTCTTCCTTGGCATCTCTTGTTACTTCTACAATATCAAAATATTTTGTTTCCTTTTGTTTATCTCGTTACATTGGAAACTTCGTGAAAAATTCTTATGCTCCAGCTCAATGATAATCAATATTCCTCCCCCTTTCACTTTAAATCATCTCTAAAATATCCAAAAATTATTTGAACTTGGTTATTGCTAGAACCCTCAAAATAATGATGATAGTCAAACATAGTTAAATGTATGACATCATCCTTCCTATTCAAATAAAAATTGATCATTTCAATTTATGTCATGGTGTCATAATTTGTTTGACTTAAAAGTTTCTCAAAACCTTTCAACATAATATCTCATAACTCTTATACATGTAATTTCATTCTCATATTAATAAGCAAAAACTCATAATTTTTACTACTTAATCTAAGAACAACTCAATCATCTCAATAAAAAAAATTTTAAAAACAATGAAAAAAATATTTTTCCTCATAGGAAATATATATATATATATATCCAATTAAAATTTTCCTTTAATATACCAATTAAAAAACCATTTTCAATAAATATCTCCTAACAAAATGTGCATAATAATGATGCTCAAATGATATTATCATTATACTTTTTTCTAATCATAGTTAATTATAAAGTGAAAATGAAAATCCGAACTCCGCAAAAGTTTCTCTAAATTAATCCTCTTAAGTCTCTCCCAACTGCACGTAGAATTCATACCCACCATGGTGGCTCATGATGGTGGCTCACTACATCTAGAAGTTAGATCTAAAACTTTTGTGATCCATAATGTAGATCAATGTCTTTAGGATTAATTACATCATTAGGATTTGGTCGACGTTTTGAACCATCTAATGTGGTTCATCGTCAGAACAAGGTGAAGTAGGAAATCGATCTCATTGAATAAATAGTAAGGATGCGCCATTGCCTGGTGATAGCTCCTAAAAATAGCCGTTAAAAACTATCCTTTATTTAACAAGGTTAGTTAATTAGTTAGAAAATTAAAAAAACTTTAATTATTTGAAAATATTATTCAGAAGTTTCGTTATCTAGAAGGTCACTGCAAAAAAATGGTGATCACTAAACATGACGATTGTTGAGGGTTTTCACTAAATAGAGTGACGGTTCTCCAAGTCGCTCACGACTTCCTCAATAGTAACCAATAACTCTGGATCACGATAGTTAGCAGCTCTTTTGGCTTTGCCACACTTGGTTCCTCTGGTTTCTGGGTCCTCTGTCTAAATAGCTTTGTTTCCCTGTGAATATGTCATTCCTTCCATTACGTCCGTTCAAGATGCAGTGAGCAGTAACAATGAGAACTTATCAATTATAATATTTTCAAATTTTTTCACTTTATTAGTAAAGGATGTTAGGAATCATGATCGCGGTTACACCACCAGCCTATCTTAACTCTATATCTATCAAGCATTGAGAGAAATCAAATCTCTCGAGGTGCAAACCTATTTTTTTTGTGCAAAACTTAGGAAATTTTTGCACCTTGAGAGATTTGATCCCTCTCAGCGCTTCATAGATCTAGAGTTAAGATGGATCTAAGCTGGTCTCAGTCGTGTGCGTCCAAGGAAAATATATTGAACATATGATTAATTTTATCAATAATATATAAATACATCTAATATTAATATAATCATTTTATATATGCTAAATATTTCTGATGTTTATCTGGTCATTTTAATTTTAAATTTTCTTAGTTACCTCAGTTTGTTGAGATGATAGATATTTTTAATAACTTTAATGATAAAAACTGATAAAGAAAAATTTTGAATGCAAAGTGACAATGTAATAGTGTTGAATTATAGAAAATGTGAATAAAAAAAATGCATCCAATTACAAAGAGTATTCATTGTGATCAATCTCAAACTATTTTCTTCTGCTATTCTTATTCTCACCTTTGTTATTTTTGTCATCTTTTCATATGCATTATATGAAAATGACAATTGAAATCATAAACCATTTAAATATTTAGCTAGTGCTATTGTGCTAAACATGTTACCTTGTCTCTCTTGCTCTCCATTATTAATAGGTTGAATTACTATATCAAAAAAATCAATGTACATTGTCAATAATTTGTTGTGCTTACACTAAAATCAATGCACATTGTTAATCCAATCACTTTAAAAATAATGTACCATCATACATCCAATTACATCAAATTAGAAATCAACTTCTACACTGCAATCAATGCATCTAATGCAAGAAATCAAATAAGATTAGAAAACAACATCTACCCTGAAATCAATTCATCTAATGCAAGTAATCAAATAGGATTAGAAATCAACATCTACACCGACATCAATGCATCTAGTGCAAGTAAGCAAATAAGATTAGAAACTAACATCTACACTGAAATCAATGCATCTAGTGCAAACAATCAAATAGGATTAGAAATAAATATCTACACTAAAATCAATGCATTTAATGCAATAAATCAAATAGGATTAGAAATCATCTACGTTGAAATCAATGTATCTAGTGCACGAAGTCAAATATAATTAGAAATCAAAATCTACACTGAAATTAATGCATCTAGTGCAAGCAATAAAATAGGATTAGAAATCACCATATACACAGAAATCAATTCCTTTAGTTCAAGCAATCATAGAGGATTAGAAATCATGTAAATTGAAATCAATGCATCTAGTGCAAGAAATTAAATATCATTAGAAATCAAAATCTACACTAAAAACCAATGCATCTAGTGCAAGCAATCAAATAGGATTAGAAATCACCATCTACACTTAAATAAATGAATCTAGTGCAAGAAATATTATCCCCCCTCTCCCCCATTCAACTCCATCTCTTTCTCTCCCTCTATCCACTCTCTCACATCCTCTCTCTCTCTCTCCAACTATGTTACTATATCCACCGCTCTCTCCTTCTCTCCATATCTACTTCTTTGTTTCTTTATCTCACCCCAAAACATACACACACTCTCTCCATATATCCTTATTTATCTCTATATCACCCCAAAACATACACACTTTATCTCTATTTATCCCTTGCCAATCCCTCTCTCTCCACTTCTCACTCTCTATGTCCTCTTCCTCCCTCCCTCTCTCCCCCTCCAACTCTATCTCTATATCCATCCCTCTCTCCTCCTATCTCCCTCCCTCTCTCCTCTTCCCTCTAATCCTTCCTCTATCTCCTTTTCTCTCCTTCCTCCCTCTCTCTTCCCCCATCTCTATCTCTCTCCCTTTTCCCTCCAATTTTCTCTCTTCCCCCATCACTCTTCCTCTCTCTCTCTCTCTCTCTCTCTTGAATCCTCTCTCTTCCCCATCTATCTATCTCTATCCCTCCACATATACACTAAAATCAATGAATCTAGTGCAAGAAATCAAATAGGATTAGAAATCACCACCCACATTGAAATAAATGCATCTAGTGCAAGAAATATTCTTCTCTCTCTCCCCACTCGAACTCCATACCTCTTTCCCTTCCTCTCTCCACTCTCTCACATTCTCTCTCTATTCCTTCCTCTCTCTTCCACCTCTCTCTCTCTCTCTCTCTCTCTCTCTCTCCAACTCTATTACTATATCCCTCCCTCTCTCCTTCTCCCCCCCTTTCCCTACATCTCTCCTTATTTTTCTCTTTATCTCACCCCCAAACATACACTCTCTCTCTCCATTTCTCCCGTGTCACTCCCTCTCTCTCCACTTCTCACTCTCTATGTATGAATTCTTCCCACCCTATCCCCCCCTCCAACTGGATCCCTCTATCCCTCCTTCTCTCCTCCTCTCTCAAGTCCTCTCTCTCTCTCTCTCTCTCTCTCTCTCTCTCTCTCTCTCTTTTCCCTCCAATCCTCTCTCTTCCCCCACAATTATCTTCCTCTCTTTCAAGTCCGTGATAGTATGTATTCTTCTCTCCATATCTCCCCCTCCAAATGCATCCTTTTATCCCTCCCTCTCTCCTCCACACTCTCAACTTTCCTCTCTCTCTCTCTCTTTTACCTCTAATCCTCTCTCTCAAGTCCTCTATCATGTCCTTCCTCTCTCTCTCTCTCTCTCTCTCTCTCTCTCTCTCTCGCTATTTTCCCTCCAATCCTCTCTCTTCCCCCATCGCTCTCTCTCTCTCTCCAACTATGTTACTATATCCCTCCCTTTCTCCTTCTCTCTATCTCTCATTATTTGTCTCTTTATCTCACCCCTAAATATACACACTCTCTCTCCATATCTTCCTTGTCAATCCCTCTCTATCTCCACTTCTCACCCTCTATGTCTTTCTTCTTCCCTCTATATATCCCCCTCCAACTCCATCTCTCTCTCTTTTCCCTCCAATCCTATCTCCCTCCCTCTCTCCTCCTCTCTCGCCCCTCATATTTTTCTCCCTCTCCCTCTCTTACCCTTCTCTACCACTGTCACTCCTCTCCCTTTCTCTCTCTCTCTCTTAATTCCTCTGCTGCCATCTCCTTGATTTTATCCCCATATCTCCCTTATCACTCCTCCTATCTCTCGAGTTGTATCACTCTATGTCTTTGTCCTTCCTTCCCATATATATATATATATATATATATATAGAGTTAATATATATTAGGGTTAATAATGTTTTTTTTCATGGTATTAATAGTGATTTGGCCCATGGTATTTGGCCCATAGGCTTCACCTAAATAAAACCTCTTTTTTTAGTGTTTTTAAATATAAAGAGGTTGATGTAGTAAATATAATTTTTTTTTTTTGCCATACTATATTTATCATGGCTCTTTATACCTCTTTTATAAATATGGTTTTTGGCCTGTGGTATTTGGCTCATGGTATTAATAATAATTTGTCCCATGGTATTTGGCCCAAAGGTTTCACCTAATTGAAACCTCTTCTTTTAATTTTTCTAAATATAAAGAGGTTTATGGAACAAATATAAAACGAGGTTTTAAAGTATAAAAATAGGTTTTATTTATTTACCATACCACTAGTTTATTTATATTTTTATTTATTTACCATACTTAAACCTCTTTGTATTTTAAATTTATATTGTGTTTATACATAGTAGTAATTAGGTTTATTTTTGAATAGGACTGACATTGGATAAAAAGTTTTAAATGTTAAACATTACATTTACGTTTACGTTTTTAGTTGAGATCTACCCCCATACTGGGTTGTAGAGTGAAATAAAAACGATCTCTTTCTAAATGAATCAAAATCTAATTTGCTTCCTTTCTCTAGTATAGACAACATAGATGACCTCTATCATAATTTTACTACAACCCTCTCATGTTCTATTAACAAGTTCTCAATTAAAGTCTCAAGTAATAAAAGAAATAGCAAAACCAACCCATGGTATGACAAAGATTGTAAAAGTGCGAGGAGAGCAATTAAGGAAGCTGTTGATGAATCTCTCAAAATTGACAAGATAAAAATCTACAGAGCCCTAACTAAAAGGAAAAAAAGGCAATATATTTGTAAAAGAGAAGAGAATCTCTTACACCTCTCTAAGGTGGCTCCTAAGAAATTCTGGAAGTAGATTCTAACTAGGAAAACTAAAGATAATAATAAAATTTCTTTACACGACTGGAATTCCTATCTTAAAAAGCTTTATGAATCTCCAAATGCCAGGGATAACTTTGAAACCCTGCTCATAATGAAAGAAGTTTTCTCATTAGAAGACATTGATTTTGGAGTTAAACGCCTGGCAAATGGAAAAGCTAAAGACATGAAGGTTACAAGGCGGAAATCTTAAAAATTGGAGGTCCTTTCCTCATCCCCCACATCCACAAGCTTTTCAACCAAGCAGTCAAGCAAGGGTTCCCTAAACCTTGGACTCAGAGGCTCATTATCCCTATTTTTAAAAGTGGGGATACAAATAAGCCCTCTAATTATCGGACAATTATGATCAGACCTCTCTTAGCCAAGTTATATGGTATTATTTTGGAAAAGAAGTTGAGCATTTGGCTTGAAAATGAAGTTAAGCAGGCTAAAGGCCAAACAGGTTTTAGAAGGTAGCACTCAACAACGGACCACCTCGTTACGCTTAGGATCATTGTGGAGGAATGTCACAATGATCAATCCAATCTCTTTTGTTTATTTGTGGAATTTAGAAAGGTTTTTGATACGGTTCCTAGAAAAAACCTATGGAATAGATTAGACAAGCTAAATGTTCCTTTCGACCTAAGAGCGACCGCTATAAGGTTATACGAGAATGTAATTGCCAAGTTAAAGAGCAATGAGGGGTGGTCGAAAGATATTAAGTGTAATATCGGAGTTAAACAAGGTTTCCCCCTGTCCCCTACCCTATTTGGCATTTACATCGACAAGCTAGAAGGTTGTTTAGAGGAAGCAAGATGTGTTGGCACGATCTTAGCTGGGATAGTCATCATCCTTCTTCTCTATGCTGACGATATTGTTCTTCTAGCAAGGTGCCCATCTGATCTTGATAAGCAACTTAGACTTCTTAAGGATTTCTGCTCTACCATGGGTATGTCTATTAACACTAACAAAACAAAAGTTTTGATTATCAAATCGAATAAGGACACTTACGCTAATTTTATGTATGACAATAGTAACTTGAAGGAAGTGTCTTCTTACAATTACCTAGGAATTGATATTCATCACAAGCTCAACTGGAACTATAGCATTTAGAAAAGGATTAATGGGGGGTGGAAAGCTTATTTTGGTCTTGAAAATAACTGTAAAACGACAAACCTCGTAATGTGGGATAGAAAGAAGTTCCTCTTTGAAACTTTAGTCACACCTGTTATCTTATATGGATGTGAGGTTTGGGGTTGCAACATCTCTAGAGAATCCTGGAGAAATATTGAGCAAGTCTAGAAGCATTTTATAACGTATAACCTTAAAATTAAAAGCAATACACCCTATTCTATTCTCCTTATAGAAGTGGGTCTTTCCCCTATTGAGAGCCTAGCTATGACTAAGCTTTTGTTGTACAAGCACAAGCTCAATAGCATAAGAGACCATAGACTTCCTAAGCTAGCTTTAAATTCCAGCCAAAACCACCTAAGGCTTAAACGAGGTTGGCATAAAGACACCAGGGTCTGGTTAAATCATTGGGATATCGACGAGAATGCTGCATTGCAAAATATTAATAACATTAAAAAATTGTTACTTCTAAGTTCAAAGAAAAAATGTGGTGTGAGAAAGATCTAGCAGCTAAAAGAAAATGAAGATATTATAAGGAGGTCATCAACCCCACCCTAGAAGATCAAAAGTATCTCTCTATTTTAACTAACTCAAAGAATAAAATTAATATAACCAAGATTAGAACAAACTCTCATGAGCTCCATAGTGAAATAGGTCATTGGACAGTTCCTAAAACACCATGGATGGAAAGGATCTACCATCTCTGTGAGAATATGGACATCGAGGATGAAAATCACTTCCTCTTAGAGTCCCCCTCGTGCAATCACATTAGAGCTCAATTTCATAATCTTTGTTGCAATACTGACCTTCCTAGCCTTTTAAGATGTCAAAATTATAGTGAGCTCGAGAGGCTTCTCTCCAAGCTTTTTGAGCATAGGAATAAAATCGTAAATCAAACTAAATAATTCTTTTCTTTAGGTCTGATAGACCAAAGATTAGTCTTAGTGGATGTTAACCATCATCATCATCATCATCATCATCAATAATTAATCTTAGCCTATTAATAATATATTAAAATGTTGTATATAATCTAAAAAATCAAGTTATATATGATTTAAGATCAAGTTAATGTTTTGGTCGACATTAGCTAAAATTATTTTTAAGACGTGGCATACTTACACATGTGGGTCATACTAGGATGTAAAGTGGGCCTCTCAAGCCCAAAAATCAAATAATTAACTCATTCCAAAAGGTCAAATTATTCCATTGGCCTTAAAAAAGTTGGGAAACATTGGCATATAATTTATTATATCCCAACGAAATCTTATTTAGGCTAGACAGAGAAAGTTCAAATGGAAGAGACCCATTTAAATTTGCATTGGTCATCTGAGGAGATACAAGAAAGTCATACTGGCTAACCAACAAGAGAATTCACACTGAAATCTATTCCCATCCAGATGGAGATTTTCTTGAGATGTAAGTTTCTAGAGGAAGGGGAATTGAACCTGTAAGTCCGCAGTTTGACGTTGTAAGGTGTCTAGGTGATAAAGATGACTTACTGATTTGTTGAGAGATTAATCTGATAGAAAGATTTGAATTTAGGTTTTTGTGATTTATATGAGAAATCGAGAGAAAATTTTGAATTTACGTTTTTGTGATTTATATAAAAAAAATTATTTTAATATATTTTAATGAAAAAAAATTAAATTTAAACTTCTGTGATCTATATAATGATAATCACAACAGAATTTTAAACTTCTGCGATCTATATAGTGATAATCACATCAGAATTTTTTTATGTAAGCGTGAACCATCCAGTGTGATTTATAATCAGCGCAAGATAAGCTGGGACTTGTCAACATCGAGCAATTTAGTTTACATTTTCCTTATGGATAATGGCAGTGGTCAAGAATCTGTTTGGTGATATGATTGTGATGTTTCAAAGGCTGACGCTGCTATTATGTTGGGCTCCACCTTCTGTGCATCATATGAATCAAAGGTGTTATAATTTCCTTACAGAACATCACAGTGCCAATCCGACAGATGAATTTGATAGGAAAATTACCCATCACGAGTCGATGTGTTTTCGGCGGCATACATTGAATTATGGATACGTTTGATAAAAATTGTGACTGTTGTCATTTTTGAGTGGTAGGTTGGATTTCAAATTAGGACGACTGTATCCGAATTCCAAATATCTCGAAAACTTAGAAATGCAGGTTTCCAGGATGCTGTCTCCTTTATCTTCTGCTTCGAGCATGATGGATCAATGTGTAGGTCCGCGTTTTCCCTACCTATTTTATTGTGTTGAAACCCAGCTACTCACCAACCTTTTACCGCCGTTTGGACATTCAGAAGATATTATTTAAATTATTTAAATTATGTGTTGATTGACATTGTATTTGTTTACCTCTTTGGGAGATATAGCTTGACTTTGTATTAGTGTATTTTTTTTTATTAGTTTATTCTTTTGAAATATTTTAAATGTTAAATAAAAAAATTATATTATATTATATTGAATTTATTATTTTTAAAATGTAAATTTTTATATGAGAAATTGAAAAAAATTTATTGTTTTTAAAATTAAAATAAAATTTTATAATTTTTATTTCAACTTTTTAATATTTTATAAAATTAAATTCATATTTCAATTGGTTAATATTTTATAAAATTAAAATAATTATTTTATTTAAAATTTTTATATATTTACACATATCAAAATACTTATATTTTTATTATATATTATCATATCAATTATATAAATATTAATTATTTCTTAAAATAATTAATTAACCATAACATTACCACTTACTCAATTTTATAATTCCAAACACTAGCACCTTTACTCAATTTTATAGTTCCAACATTTAATTATATTGAACCAACTGACTATCACGACCAACTTTTCCGCTCAATTGGTACCATTAAACACACCATCATTCGATTGTGTTAAATCACTATAACGCTGGGTAGGAATGTGAACTTTTGAGAGATAATGTAGTGCTACAAGAGAGTAAATATTTAGAAAAGATTGAAATTTGATTTTGTGATTTAAAATAAAATTAACAAATTTTTTTTGAGAAAATTGAAATTATAGTTAAGAGAAGTATACTTTTATTTAAAATAGAATATTATTAGATTATGAGTTAGTCAAAAGTTAAAATTGTTTAAAATGGATTATTATTAGATTATGAGATAGTTAAAAGTCAATTTTTTTAGTAATATTTTAGAAAATAATTTTTAAATTAAAAAAATAAGATTCATAATTATTGCAAAGCTTCAATTATAATGAGAAAAAAATACTTTATTATATATTATTAAAAATCATAAATTTATTTAAAATGATATAAATCTAAAGATCAAGATCAAAGTAACTTATGTACAAAATCATTGGAAAAAAATGCATTTAATAGAAATAATTTAAGTGTTATAAACATTGAAGCATTTACTTTAAGATATTATTAGATTTGTCATTTTTAAAATATTTAGAAAAAGTTCTAGGAAATTATCTCATTGAGAAACCAACACATTTCGCCCCAAAAAAATTATTTATACAAAAACACCTTAAAACAATTATATCATGACAGTTCGTGACTTGTAATTCAAGTGAAGCTTAACTCAATGTGAAATTCGTGTGACTTTCTAAATCCAATCTTGACTTTTTTTGTTTGACATCGGTAACTGTTTTGAGTGTGCTCCATCGGGCTTCCAGACTGGAAAAAGGGGAAAGAAGTTTCGGAGAGATGACTCCCCATGTTACAAAATATATATTATTCAAATCGTTCTTATCTTAAGAAATTAATAATTAACTATCTTAATCCAAAACCCTTAGATTAAGGAGAAACGTACGCTGCTGGATTTTGACATTTTATCAGTTGATTCCTAGCAACTAGAAAAGTTTATTTAAGGAAGAATTGATTACTGAAAATTAATTAAAATATTTTTTTATCATTTTAATTAATTTTAAAATTAAAATGTTATATAATAAAATAATAAGTATTTATAATATTAAGAGAGTGTTTTTTTTTGTAAAGTGTTCATCTGATTTTGATAAGCATTTTAGGATTTTTAAGAATTTCTTTTTTAACATGAGTATGACTATTAACATTGACAAAATAAAAGTTATGATTAATAAATTTAAGAAGGATACTTACTCTAATTTTGTGTATGACAATAGCAACTTGGAGGAAGTGTCTTCTTACAAGTACCTAGGAATTGATATTCATCCATATTAACAAGGGTACGGCTCACAGCTATTGGAGAGCACATACCCCACGCTCCCGCACTCCTGGGAGCTTGGGAGCTTGTAGGAAACTTTCCAAAATTGTTGGGAACTTCAAAGGGTACTTTGGAGCTTTTCCGGAGCTTCACTACCACAAATTTTGACGCTTCAGGTACCTATTTTGAGCAGAAAGTGACCATTTGTTTATTTTTTAAGTGATACATGATAGGTCAGGGGCTAGACTGGACTGCATGGGCTCTGTAAAGCAATAGATATGTGGAGATGTAGCAAAGGTTTCAACAAAATATAGACAGTTGCCAGTCATTCCTTGGCAACTTCTGTTTAAAATCTTGAAGTTCAACAATTGCAAATAAGACTACTTTCTTGAAGCCTATCTTGAAGATTTAATGATAAGATTAACCAAATTACAATGATGGTCAAAACTAAAAATAGTAGCCTGTTAGTAAGTTTCATTTTATAAATTTCCAAACTTGAATATAATATAGGGTTTGCATGAAATCACATAATAATCAAGTAATAATACCCTTTTTATCTGTTTAGGAGTTTTGCATGTTTCTTTGTTGGTAAGGAATTTCATTGGCAAGTTGTTGATGGATTAATATTTTGATTTTTTTTGGGAGTGTTTCAAAGTTCAATCTTTTACATATTTCATTGTAAGATGAAATGGAATTTAATTGGCAAGTTTTGGATGAAAATAAATAAATTATTTTATTTTCACTTTTAATATATTATATTATTGCCCCTCCTAACTTGATGTTTCCTGTAAATTTGGGCAAAGCTTCTAGTCGTACCCCAAGTGCAACATAGTATTCATCACAAGTTCAACTGGAACTATAACTTTGAGAAAAATATTAATGGAGGGTGGAAAGCTTATTTTGGTCTTGAAAATAATTGTAAAGCAGCAAACCTTGTAATGTGGGATACAAAGAAGCTCCTCTTTGAAATTTTAGTCACTCCTGTTATCTTGTATGGATGTGAGGTTTGGTATGGATGCAAGGTTTGGGGTTGCACCATCTCTAGAGAATCCTTGAGAAAGATTGAGCAAATCTAGAAGTGTTTTATAAAGTATAGCCTCAAAAGTAATACACCCTATCCTATTCTCCTTATAGAAGTGGGTTTTTTCCCTATCTAGAGCTAGCTATGACTAGGCTCCTATTGTACAAGCACAAAATCAATAACATGGGAGACCACAGACTTCCTAAGCTAGCTTTAAATTCCAGTCAAAGCCACCTAAGTCTCTGGTATAAAGATACTACGGTTAAACAAATGGGAGATTGACTAAAATGTTGCATTGCAAAATATTAATAACATTAAAAATATTGTTACTTCCCATTTTAAAGAGAAAATGTGGGGTGAAAAAGATTTAGAGGTTAAAAGAAAATTAAGATATTATAAGGAGGTCATCAACCCTACTCCAAAAGATCACAAGTATTTCTCTGTTTTAACTAGCTCAAAGAAAAAAATTAATATAGCCAAGATAAGAACGAACTCTCATGAGCTCCATAGTGAAACATGGGTTGGGCAGTTCTTAAAACACCATGGGTGGAAAGGATCTACTATCTCTCTATGAACATTAAGGATGAAATTCACTTCCTCTTAGAGTGCCCTGAGCACACCCACATTAGATCTCAGTTTCATAATCTTTGTTGCAATACCTACCTTCCTAGCTTTTTAACATGTCAAAATTATAGTGAGCTCTTCCTAGCCTTTTAATATGTCAAAATTATAGTAAGCTAGTGAGCTCTTCCTAATCTTTTAACATGTCAAAATTATAGTGAGCTCTTCCTAGTCTTTTAACATGTCAAAATTATAGTGAGCTTGAGACACTTCTCTCCAACCTCTTTGAGCATAAAAGTACAATTTTAAAACAAACTAAATAATTCTTTTTTTTAGGTCCAATAAACCAAAATTTGATCTCAATAAATGTTAATCATCATTATTATCATAAATTAAATATTTAAATATTTAATAAAAATTATATTTTTGTTGTTTATTTATTAATTATTGATAATTAAATAAAAATTCTGAAAATATACTTATTAAATAATTAATAAATTTTTTTAATTTTTTTAAATCCAAAGTAAAAATAAAAAATTTCATAATATTTTGCTCGTATATTTTAAAATATTGATACATCAAATTTAGTTAAGAGAATATTTGCTGCACTTCATCCTAAAATATTTTTGGGTTTCAAATTCTAATTAATAAATTATAAAAATTAGAAGGGTATTATAGACTTGAGTATGTTTTAAAAGTACTTTTGTTTGGTTGGCTTTGTTAAAAAAATAATAGAGTATTTTAAAATAGTAATTGAAGTGAATTTTAAAGCATTAAAACAATGAGGTTATAAATTTGTTTAAAAAGTTATTTAATTATGTAGATTTAAAAAAATAAAATTAATTATAAAAGTGTTTGATAGTGAAAATAGATTCATCCTTACCAAAATCAAACACCCAAAATCTTGAAATTTATAAATAACTCAGATTTCCAAAAAATTCTAATAAATTTTTAAAAAAATCAATCCAGAATTTATTTTTCACTACTTTTAGAACTAATTTAAATGAATAAAAAAAACATGTATTTGATACTGGATGACTCGATGATTTCTGACGCATTTTTTAACTTATGCAGAGTCCATTAATCAAATCTGGAAAATATTTCTAGTTTGTTTCGATTTTATTCCAAAAATGCAATGAAAGTATCAGCAAGGTGAAAATACTTCTTCCTAAACGGCCCGCTGACAACTAATGTTCTGATCACACTTCCAAATCCTGTTACCAAACCAAATCCTATCCCAACTTCCCACGATTCCCACCACTGCACATTCTCGTCCCTATCGTCATCCTCCTCTCCAGTGTGTTCGCCACAGTCTGTTGCAAGGGGAAGCCCACACAGCTCTGGATTACCCCAGAATGACTTTGCCTCAAATGTGTTGAATTGCGCCCCATTTGGAATCCTCCCTGACAGATTGTTATTTGATAGGTTTAACCAGCTTAGGAACTTCAGATTTACAAGCGTTATGAGTATTTTCCCCTCCAACTGGTTCCATGACATATCTAAACTTTCCAAATCGACCATGTTGCCGAATTCTTGGGGAATCTATCCAATAAAATGATCATGTGATACATTCAACATGATGAGGCCCTTCAGATATCCAATCTCCATTGGGATGTCACCTGTAAGGCTGTTTCATGAGAGATCCATAAAAGTAACAGTCCAGAGGTCGTAGAAAATATACTCCATGTACTGACCCTTAACCATCAAATTAACCACATCCGTATGGTACTGTCCATATCTAAGATCGATGGACTGAGACCTTGTGAAATCTTCATTCTTCATTGTTGATAAGTTTTAGAACTGTCATGGTATCGATCCCCACAGATTGTTCATTCCCAGATCAAGAATTTGGAGTCTCTGAAGGTATCCAATCTGGATAGGTATCTCACCTTCAAAGTTATTTGATCTGAGACTAAGTATGCGGAGCATCAAAAGATCCCCAATCCATTCAGGCACTTTCCCAAATAGATTGTTTCTACTTAGATCCAAAATTTCTAAGTTTTTGAAATTGTGCAGATACATGGGAATCTTTCCACTCAACATGTTGCCATTGATGTGTAATACCTGAAGTTTGTTTAGTTTTCCCAGTTCCACTGGTATCTTCCCCAGAAATTCATTATTTGCTAGATTCAATACCTTGAGAGAAGAGCAGTTACCTAAATGTGAAGGTAGTTGGGCAGAGAACCTGAAATATTCAATACTCTGTTTGCTCACAAATGCAAGGAGGAATATGCCCGTCCAGTTTATTGGATGCCAAGAACAAGAAACTAGAAGACTTCAACATCGTGCACATTTCTGGTGGGAGTGGACCTGTAATATTATTAGTTGACAGATCAAGTTCCACGGGGAATCCTGCGGCAGAGCTTGGTGGATGGGGAAGGCCGCCATGGAATTGATTGCCTCATAACTCCACCTGCTTCAATGAAGTCGACGAGTCATAAACTGGTGCTGGTATTGACCCTTTCAACTGATTATACGATAGCACCAACCTCTCGAACTTGGGAAGATTCCACAGCCATGAAGGGATTTCTTCACTGATACTATTATTGGTCAGATCCAGGATTGTAATACAAATTTGAGTTCTCAGGAAAAGAGGAAACGTCGGCTTTATTTGAAAAACAAATAATATCAACACATCTAGATCAAATGGCGGATTCCACACGGAGGTGATGTTGAATGTTAATTTGTTATTCGAGAGGTCGAGATATTTGAGATTGTTGAGGCCTCTGAGGTGCGACTCTGTGATTGATCCGTTCAAAACGTTGTGAGTAAGACTGATGTTGGCCACTTTAGACAACAAACCTAGGGATACAGGGATAGACCCTGTCAAATGGTTGTAGCCCAGGTCTAGTACAGTAAGCGAGGGGAGGTGCCCCAATGATTCTAGTATCACTCCATTCAACCTGTTATTTTGCACTTGTAGCTGAACCAAAGATGATAGATTTGCTATAGAAGGTGGTATAAAACCGGACAAACTATTGTTTGGCATCTGGAATATTGTTAGTTTCTTCTATTTCCCCTGAAAAATCTGAGAAACATTCCCTCTAATTTTATTGTTTCCCAAATAAATCCTTTTCAAATAAGGACACTGGGAGAGGCTCTCAAATGGAAGAAATCCATTGACATTTGCACTGCTCATCTGCAGGGAGACCAAATTAGTCATATTCCCTAACCAACTAGGGAATTCAAAGTGAAATGCATTTCTATCAAGATGCAAGACTTGTAGGAAGCCAAGGTTCTACAGGGAAGAGGGAATGGAACCTATCAGTCTGCAGTTTGACATCGAAAGATTTCTGAGGTGAGAAAGCCAACTTACTGATTCTCCCCATGAAGATGACATTGCCGAGAGATAAAATCTGTCAAGAGAAATATGTTCCAAGGCTGTCAAATTTGTAAGCCACAAGAGATCATGACATGCCAACACAGAAAGCTGCGAGGAGGACAGATCGAGTACTGTCAAGCTAGACAGATTTCCGAGCTGCCATGGAATGGTACTTGCAAATGCTCATGTGGACAGGTTGAGGTATATCAAATTTTTCAAGAGACCCAGCTCTTGGGGAATACGTTGACTTGTAAAATTATTGGAGCTTACATTCAAACTTTGCAAATCCCTTAACCCAACCAGTTGTTCAAGAGAGAAGGCACTGCTCAAATTGCAATTATGCAAATCTACCGTAACAACATGGCCGGTTCGTTTGTCGCAGGAAACACCTTCACATTCACAATGCAACATTCCAAGAAGCCAAACGTCCAGCGGGATCATGCAAAGGGGTTTTAAAAGCCAAGAGAGATTGCATTTCATAATTCGAACAGTTCGTTTCAGAAGAAACAGATTTGAATATAGCAGTAGAAATTATGCAACATTTGAACAACGGGATTAAAAAAATACTTGTAAGTGGCCGTTCTTGTTTCAAAGATGTGAATGTGCATTGAATGCTGCCTGTTTTCGTCATCATAGTGATTTTATGTGGGCGCCTGGTATCTCAGAACTGCTATCCCATTCTGAAGAAAATGATAGAACATGGTAGAGAGCATAATATGTTGCGCAAAGGAAGAGAGGAGGATTCACGAAATTCACTTCTTTATCCTCCTAATGAGGTAAATTAAATGGTTGAGTGATATTGAAGGGCCATTTTGGAACGAACTGGTGATACTAATATTTTTTCGGCAAATACCGTGGGTTTTCTTCACGAGTGGGGGTCTAATCTACTTAGCTTTTTCTGATTTTTGTTTTTAATGTGGATCTTCGGTGTGCTTATGCCAGAAATCCTGGTCGTCCCCGTCCCCAATGAAAAGTTATGGCATTGTTTACGACATCAAAATTTTTCCTCGAAAGTCAATTTGTTTTTTTTTGGCCAGGTTTTGTTTCAAAAAATCTAACTTGTTTAAATAAGTTACCAGCGTGCAGGACAGTACAGTGAACAGATAGTGACAAGCTATGCGTTACACTAAATGGATAGTGACATGATATATGGCAGATAGTGACATGATGGTTTTGATATATTGAAGAGGAGTCTTTTAATCGACGAATCGAGTGCTGATGTGACAGCTCTCAATCTTTCGGCTCCGGTGACCTTATCTTTTTCCGGCGCAATGTGGACCCCGCCTTTCCAGCTCCCGACGGCAATGAATGGCGATGGCTCCAAGCGCCTCCTTCGCCACCCGTCCCCCTGGCGCCGCTCCTCCCCCACTTGCCACCCCCACGACCCTCGGCCACCTACCTCCATCAATGCTGCACAAATTTGATGGATAATTCAGCGGGTGAGAATTTTCATTTTCAGTTTCTCAGTCGCGCCTCAGTTTCCAGGGAGAAGCATCAACGAGCAGAGGAGCATCAGCACACATTGGTATTTATTTGCAAATGCATTTACATATATTTTAGCTTCATTCATACTAAATACAGATGTTGAAGGAATCTCTACCCTTTATTGTTTATGTTCTCTTTTGCACGCGGAGGGCTCCATTCTGGTGTTTTTGGCATCCCCACGGGCTATTCTTTAACTCTCATTATCTAGGTTGCTTGAATGTATTCAACCCAATTCATAACCCCGATGCACTGGAACACCCGCTGCCAGCATGCAGGCCGAATGTGAAATCAATCATTAGTTTTAATTGAATGAATTACCCGTTAGTGTCTCTAATACGAAATTTTTTTGTTGTTGCAAAGGCAGAGGATTCAATCACACATATAACGCAAAGATTTCACACATGAATAATGAGCTGCGGCTCTTCAATTAATCTAAAACTCTGAATCATAAAACTCTCTTACTCTCTTAAAACAATGAACCCATGAAGGGTATTTAATCTAATTAACATGCACACACTGTCACTTATAACTGAACTTGATCAACTTGCTTAACTCACTCACCAAATTTAACTATAACTCAACTCAACTCATTCACCTAACTAACTGTCTAACTTCTGCATGAGGAAGTAATTATATATTTTAACACTCCCTCTTAATTACGACCTCTAAACTAAAACATAACTCATGACAACTCAAACATTCCTGCTGGTCTATGTCTCAGCTAGGCTTACAACTCCCAAGTTTCTTTTGTGAAACTCAAACAAGTCTACTGCTAATGGCTTTGTAAAGATATCAGTCAATTGATCACTCGTTCTACAAGGCTTCAAGTGAACTTCTCCATTGTTCACTAGTTCTCGAATAAAATGATATCTAGTATCAATATGTTTGCTCTTTTGATGAAACACACTATTCTTGGATAGTGCAATCGCTAATGTGTTGTCACAGTATATCGTTGTTGATCCTTGTTGTTTCTGCTTGAGTCCATCCAATACTCTTCTTAACCATACTGCTTGACATGTTGCTGAAGTCGCTGCTACATATTCTGCTTCTGCTGATGATAGTGTAACAATAGGCTGTTTCTTAGATGCCCATGCTATCACTCCTGAACTGAGATGGAAAACATAACTAGATGTGCTTTTCCGATCATCCAAACTTCCTGCAAAATCACTATCTATATATCCAATCAATTCTTTCTTTTCTGTACTTGCATACATTATGCCATAATCTCTGGTTCCTGCTATGTATCTCAGAATTCTTTTTCCAACACTCCAATGTGTGTCTTTTGGAGTCTCCATTAATCTGGAAATCAGACTCACTCCCTGCATAATATATGTTCTTGTAGCTGTGAGATACATGAGGCTACCAACCAATATTTTGAATAGAGTTGGATTGACATCTGCCCCTTCATCATCCTTACTTAACTTTGTATCCGTTGCAACTGGTGTAGGTACAGGTTTGGAATTATCCATCCTGAATCTTTTCAAAAAATCTGTTGCATACTTATTTTGACAAATAAAAATGCCTTTTTCAGATTGCTCAACTTCAATGCCAAGAAAATATTTCATGAGACCTAGATCTGTCATCTCAAATTCTTTCATCATGGCTGCTTTAAATTCATCTATTTCAAGATCACCTGTAAAAATCATATCATCAACATATAAGCAAACTATCAAAATCTGTCCATGCTCATTTACCTTTGTATATAAGGTAGGCTCAATGTTGCTTCTGCAAAATCCATTCTTGATCATATAACTGTCGATTCTGCTATACCATGCTCTAGGTGCTTGCTTCAATCCATAGAGCGCTTTCTTCAATCTGTAAACTTTATCTTCTTGTCCTTCAACTTCATAACCTGGAGGCTGCTGCACATAAATTTATTCTTCTAAAATTCCATTCAAGAAGGCTGATTTGACACCCATCTGATATACTTTCCACTTATTCTGAGCTACTATCGCTAGAACTGCTCTTACAGTATCTAATCTGGCGACCAGAGAAAAATTTTCTCCAAAGTCTATTCCCGGTTGCTGCGAGAATCCTTTTCCTACAAGTCTTGCTTTAAATCTGTCAATCTCACCTTTCTCGTTCACTTTGGTCTTGTATACCCACTTCACACCAATGAGATTTTTATCGTTTGGTAAATCAACCAAATCCCATGTATCATTCTTTTCAATTGAATTCATCTCTTCATCCATGGCTTGCACCCAATTGTCATCTCTGATTGCTTCTTCAAACGAAGAAGGTTGGAATGCCAACAATGAAAAATTTGAACTAACATCCAAATCATCATAAATATCCTTCAAACTTCTCATATTTTTCTTACCTGATTCACTTCTTGGAGAATTATGATATGTGGATCTGCTAGAAGATCCATGCTACTCTGAAAATCTTGGAGTCCTTGCTGGTGTGACTCTGTTTGGTGTCTGCTCTTTTGGTTCTTGCTGCTCCTCTTCTTCTACAAGATCATCCTCCATCAATGGTGTTTGAGCATCGGTTAGTGTGTCTACAGTCCCATTCCATGACTCTTGTTCTTTGAACATAACATCTCTGCTAATAATTGTCTTCTTTGTGACAAGGTTATACAATTTGTAAGCTTTCGACTGCTCACTATAACCAGTAAATATACATTTTTCACTTTGATCATATAATTTGCCTCTTATTTGCTTAGGCACATGTGCATAGGCTACACATCCAAAAACTCTGAAATGAGATACACTGCAAGACATACCTGACCATGCTTCTTCTGGAACTCTGTTCATCACGCTCTTTGTAGGAGATATGTTTATCACATAAATAGAACATGCAACTGCTTCTGCCCAATACTCGTTAAACAGGTGTCTTGCTTTCAACATGCTTCTTGTCATGTTCATGATTGTTCGGTTCTCCCTCTCTGCTACACCATTTTGCTGTGGTGTGTATCTGGTTGTAAACTATCTTCTGATTCCATGTTGTTTGCAGTACTCATGGAATGCCTTCGAATCATATTCTCCACCACAATCAGATCTTAATACCTTGATCTGTCGATCACTTTGGGTCTCTACCAAAGCTTTGAACTCTTTGAACTTTGCAAAAGTTTCAGACTTCTGCTTCAAAAAGTAAACCCAAGTCTTCCTACTATAATCATCAATAAAGGTGAGGAAGTAACAAATTCCACCAATTGAATATGTCCTCATAGGTCCACACAAGTCAGTATGCACCAATTCAAGTGGTTTCTTTGCTCTGTAAGAAACTCTTTTCGGAAAAATTTCACGGTGTGGCTTTCCCAAGATGTAACACTCACAAGTGCTAGTAGGTTCTTTGATGGGAGGTAAACCTCTGACCATCTGTTTCTGCTGCAACAATCTTAAACTGGAAAAATTCAAGTGTCCAAACCGAAAGTGCCATAACCAGTATGCATCAAAACATGCAGTTGTAAAAGAACTAACCTGATCATTGTAGTTCATAATGAGAGGAAAGAGTATGTTCCTCGTCATCTGCACTTTTGCAATCAGCTGCTTGCTTAGGTATTTGTCGTAAATAACACACTGCTGCCCCTGAAAGATAACTTTGTATCCTTTCTGCATCAATTGACCAACACTAATCAGATTGTGTTTGAGTCCAGGGACATAGTATACCTCTGATATGGTCTTTGGCTCCCCCTGCTTGGTCACAATGTTGACCACTCCTTTGCCATCTACAGCCACAGTCTTGTCAGTCCCTAACTTTACCTCTGTCTGCACTGAGACATCCAAATTAGCAACCAAATCCTTGTTGCCTGTCATGTGGTTACTGCAACCACTGTCTAATAGCCAGACCTTATCAGACGGTGCATGCATGGTGTTGCATGCTAGAAACATAGAGTCAGTATTTTCTGTACTAACATTAGCTCTCTGATTGCCTTGATCTGCAATATTCTTCCTACAATCACGAGCATAATGACCAAATCTATTGCAATAATAGAACTTTACCTTAGATTTGTCAGACCTTTGATTGTTATGAAAGCTTCTGCTGCTGTTGCTTCCACTTTGATGCTCATGATCGTCTCGGCCATCTCTGTGACCGCCATAGTTGTTGCCTCGTCCTCTGCCTCTCGATCGACCTCTGTCTCGACCTCTTGAAATATAGACTTAACTTTGGAAAGTTGTTTCCAAAGTGGAATCCTTATTTCTGTCTATCCTTGCCTCATGCGATAGAAGGGATCCTATCAACTCATCAATTGTGAGTTTTTCCAAGTCCTTTGCTTCTTCTATGGCTGCAACCACAACATCAAATTTGGTGGACAGGGATCGAAGAACCTTCTCGATCACTATTCGATCTTTAATATCTTCACCATAGATTTTTAACTGATTGACGACAGACATGACCCTATTCATGAAGGAATCAATGTCCTCTGTCTCCTTCATCTGCAGAATTTCGAAATCTCTCCTAGTATTCTGCAATTTAACAATATTAACTTTTGCCATACCTTGATAGCTTGTCGCCAAGGTGTCTCATGCCTCTTTTGCTGACGAGGTTATCATGATCTTCTGGAACACGGCTCGATCTACTCCCTGCTGGATTAGAAGCAATGCTTGCGCATTCTTCCGCTTATCTTTCTTCCACTGTTCCCTCTCTGCATTATTGAGGGCTCATTCTTCTGCATCGTCTTGAGGTTCTGCAAACCCATACTTGACATGATCCCAGACATCATGCGCTTTTAGCGTAGTCTCCATCTTAATGGCCCACATATCGTAATCTTTCCCATTGAAAGAAGGAAGTTGTGGCTGGAAGCTGCTTGTAGCCATCTTTCTTCAAAAATTCACTACTGGAACCCTAACAAATTTTAATATGCTTTGCAAAGCTTCAAAAAAAAATCCTTATAATAAAACCCTAGGTTTTATTATTTTTGTTTTATTATTATATAAAAATTTCTTTATTAAAAAAATCTTTATATAAAAAAAATCCTTTCTTAAAAGAAACTTATTATAAAATCTCCACCACTTAAATCCTCTTTATAACATGCATATGAAACGCCCCTTTTTAAAAAACTCCTTTCCAAACCAAAAACCCTCACGTGCCTCCTCACGTGCTTTATTTTAAAAACTTTTTTTTCTTTTTTTTTATAAAGAATGCTTTATATAAAAAAAAATTCCATATGACTTTTACGAATACTACGTATTGAAAAATCCTTGCTTGGTTGACTTTCAAGTCGTTAACGCCGCCGAGCTTGAATATGCTAGCGTGCTAACGCACCTCCGACACCCTTATACTGCGTTAGTGCCTTAACGCAATGAAAAAGCGAAGGCAGCCGCGTGATTCAAAATCGCGTTAAGTTTTTCGTTTTTAACGTGGTTTTCTACAATGGGAACTCGCGTTATAACGCTCTGTCAGTAAATAACAGCTGTGTTATAGCGTAAAAACGCGGAATTTTTTTTTTTCCTTCTCACCCACGGATGATTGCTAATCCGTTTTTCTTCTGTTCTCTATGACCTCGCTCTAATACCAATCTGTTGGAAAGGTAGAGGATTCAATCACACATATAACGCAAAGATTTCACACATGAATAATGAGTTGCGGCTCTACAATTAATCTAAAACTCTGAATCATAAAACTCTCTTACTCTCTTAAAACAATGAACCCGTGAAGGGTATTTAATCTAATTGACATGCACACACTGTCACTCATAACTGAACTTGATCATCTTGCTTAACTCACTCTTTAACTCACTCACCAAATTTCACTGTAACTCAACTCAACTCATTCACCTAACTAACTGTCTAACTTCTACATGAAGAGGTAATTATCTATTTTAACATTTTTGTCTCTGATACGAAAAACTTTGGTTGGCTGGTGGATTCGGTGGACTCTCGAAACTATGCCCAAATATTCCGACTTCCAAGATTTGCCAAGTGATCACGGTGATCTGGGGATTTCCCACTGAATTTAAAAGCAGGAGGATGCTCATGGATTTTTTCAACTGGGATTCTTGGCTACCATTTTCATTTATTTTACATCTTCTACTGTATGCTCGTTTTCATTATATGATACATATTTGAGGCTCTGCAATTATGGGAATCAGGTGTTTAAATTCCAAGGCAGTGTCATGGCTCCCCTATTTATCTTTTGTTGTTAAATATTGTTGTGTTGGAGTAATTTCTGGTGAGGCCGCACCTGAAGTTAATGCCATCTTTATATTCAGCGATTCTTTGATCGATAATGGCAACAACAACTAAATAGCCAGCACTGCCAAAGCCAACTTCTTGCCCTATGGAATAGATTTCCTTGGAGGCCGGCCTACTGGCAGGTTGTGCAATGGCAGGACGACTGTTGATTTTCTAGGTTTGCATTCTATAATTATTTGAATTAAAACTTCTGGTTTGTATATAATTTTCCAATGAAGAATTTTCCTTGTAGATTGTGTTTTTAATTGAAGAAACTAAAATGTAGTAGAATTAATTAATCAATCGTCAATTGTAAAAAATTCAATAAATTTGATGGACATAAACGAAGTCAAACAATTAACATTCCCCTTTAGTTAGCTGAGTGTGTTAACAGTAGACCAGATGGAGAGGAAGGAAAAGTCGAGATATCGTAGAGGGCTGAGGCATCCGCTAGATTCCCATTACCTTGGGAAGAAACTTTTTGTTGTTGAGTTTAACAAATTGATAATCCTCTATCTTGCATAAGCTTCTTGCTTCACAATTAAGTGTAAATGATGTTTAAATATTAGAGGTTTCTAATTTTTTAGTGGAAATTTGGCAAATTTCTAAGGTTTTTAGTGGAAATTTGGAGAATTTCTTGTGTTAAATTTTGATCTTTATTTCTCAAACTAGGTTTTTGAATGCTTATCTATTCCATGAAATTCAAGAAATTTCATTAAATGATAATCAAAGTCAAACACTTACCTCATTAGCTTTCCTTTTTAGTGGAGTGTGTTAACCGTAGACCATAGGTAGAGAAATTAAAACTCAAGATACTGAGGAGACGCAGGGGCCTAACCGTAGACCATAGGGAGAGGAAGGAAAATTCGAGATACTGAGGGGACTCAGGGGCTGAGGCATCCACTAGATTCCCATTACCAGGGGTGTAACCTTTTGCTGCTGAGTTTATCAAATTGATAATTATTCTATTTTGGGTGAGCTTTCCACAATTAAGTCTAAATTAAGTTTAAGTGTGGTTTAATTATTAGATGCTTAAAAGTTTTTGGTGAGAATCCAGTGAATTTTCTTTGTTAAATCTTTATTTTTGTTATTTAAATCGAGTTTTTCTCTACATATATGTATTTATCACCCTGAAAAACCTTAAAGCACTTAAATTGTGGAAAGTTCATAATTCAAATTTCTAATTCTAACAAATCGTTACCAATATACGTATACGTGAATTACCAGTTGTAGTAATATACGTGAATTACCAATAGCTCCATATCTTAGTGAATGTACTTTCCAGACAAAAAATTTGGGAGATGATGATATGTTGCTTGTCAGTAGCTCCATATCTTAGTGAATGTACTTGCCAGATAGATTGTTATCTTAGTGAATATACATGACAGATAGATTATTAGAAAATTTTGGAGATGATGATATATTACTTCTATTAATATTGATTCAGCATTTTTTTCATGATGATATTGGTATCTTAGTGAATGTAAATGCCAAATAGACATAGAAAATTTGGGAGATGATGATACGTTGCTTTTGTCAATTTTGATATAGAATTTTTAGATAATGACATTAATATCAGGCCTGTGAAGATCCGGTATACATGTAGACTAGACAATTGTGAAGTAGGATTTGTCACCATTGTTTTTATTTACTTTTATGTTAAGATATCAGGAAAAAGCTTAAATTTGGACTTTTGAAAAATGGAATTTCATAAATTTGAGAATGATTTATTTTGTGTTTATATTGGATCAATATATTTGGTTGTAATTCTTATATTACAAACTCTTAATTGGTTCCAACAACCTTTTTTAATTAAAAACCCTATGTTATAGGTCATCAACAATGTTTTTTATTTTCATTGAATTTCAATGGATCTTCTAAGAAAACTTGAAAACTAATAAAAATAGGTCATCAACAATGTTTATTATTTTCATTAAATTTTAATGGATCTAGAGAACTTGAAAACTATTTTAGAGGTGAAACACTAAAAATTTTATTCCCAGACAGATGATCTTGCCACAAACATAGCTTATAAATTTTAGTTTTCCATAACAAATCAGTCATAAAAGAATCTAGGGGCATAGATGTTAGTTTTTGGGAATCAAGAGTTTAAAATTATTAAAGTTTACATCATAAATTAATTACTTATTTTATTACTAGTTTAGTTGTGTTTTAATTAGAGAAGGTAAGCTTTATTACTAGTTTAGTTGTGTTTTAGTTAGAGAGGGTAAGTTTTATTATTAGTTTAGTTGTGTTTTAGTTATAGAAGGTAAGTATAAGGTTTATTGTTTATGGATTATTTTTTTATTTTTATTTAGTTTTGTTTATAGTCTGCATAGTTTTTATAAAAAAAATTATTTGTGGCTTATTTTTTGTTTTTTATCTTAATTTTGTTTAATCTTTCTGTACATTTTTTTATAGTTTCTTATTAATATGTTAATTGAGTTTAGTCTAAATAGTATGGTGAAGTTTTGCTTTTATAATGACATGACAAAGTTTTGAACTTTTAGAAAATCCAATTTAGTTTTGGTACCATTTTAATAAATAGGAAAAGCATGTGAAAAGAAAAAGAAAAAGGAAAAATTCCTCATTGAAAATCAAATCACTAAATTAAATTGGTGAATTAACTATTAAAAAACAAATTTTGTAATCAAATTAAGAAACAATTTTTTAGAATCTATGCTTCTGTGATCCATATAAAATTGTAAAATCTCTTTCTGTAATAATCACATATAATGGAACGTTGTCGATGCGTTTCGAACCAACCAGTGTGCTTCATCATCAAGACTAGGTTGGTTCAAGACTAGGTTGGTTCGAAACGCGTCGACAACGTTCCATTATATGTGATTATTACTGAAAGAGATTTTACAATAAGAAACAATTTATAAAAAAATTAAAAGTTATTCCAAAATGTAGGAATTTTTTTCCTATAGGCACTGGAAAAAAAATGATTTAAATGATTTTTCCAGCGCCTACAGGAAAAAAATTCCAACATTTTGGAATAACTTTTAAATTTTTTATAAATTGTCTCTTAATTTGATTACAAAATTTGTTTATAGGAAAAAAAAATTATATGCATTTCCAATATCCATATCTCCTCTAATCCTTTGTTCGAAGACGTATTGCATGATGTCATTTGTATAAATAGGATCATGACGGAATCAATTTTGATACATAATTATTCCCACTCATATGATTTGTTTTTTAAAATGAACAAAAGTTTCTGATTGCTTGTTAATTGTCATAATGTTTGATGGAGAAAGGTTGTGTGAGTGCATGTTTTCATATTTCCTCTTTATCTATGCCACATAATTGATGATTTGTGTGGATTCCTATGATTTTAAATCTCTTTGCAACTATCTTCTCAGGTCCACACCCTTAATGGAATACATCAAGTGAAACTTTATCTTTTTTACAGTGATACATCAGTATCCACTCAGAATAAAATCTAGGCTACAACTCTTATTGGCATTGTATCAAACCCATGTAAGAAAGTATAACCAACAGTTGGTTCCATTGCATGGAACCAAAACCTTAACATGTAGAAAATATGAAGTGGAATTTAAGAGAGGCAGAGATTGGAGAATGTTTCAAGGAAAAAAATAGAGATTTTGCTAAGGGTCAAGAATTACCAATCCTAGAAAAATGAGAGAGCACTACATTTCTTCAGATCTCCATGAAATTTTACAAGAATGAAATGACAAAAAAACTAAAAAGTAAAATATTCATGGAGCTAATACATGTTTGAAGACCAAGACCAAGAGCACACAAGTAGCAAGATGCAACCGCTCCACTTATAATACATACAAGTGGAGCAGAGTTCAATATACTGTAAAATATCAACTTATTTTAATGGCCAAGCACTAAAAAGTTAACACTAGTCCTTTTATGTATCACCATAGGCCTTTCGAATATATATACACCACGAAATAAGTGTATATTTATATGAATCTGAGATCTGTATGATCACCCATTTCATTTTCTTCTGGCATATCCTGAGAAATAGCATCTCCAACATCAGAATGTACAGATTCTATGGTTGATTTCGTTTCCGAGAAGCTAGAATCGCATCGCCTTCAGAAGCTTTATCAGTATTGTTTCTTAAGAAGCTTTACTATTATCCAGACTGCTGCAGGCAGGTGAATGAAGGAAAGATTCCATGGTTGAATTCATTTCTGAAGAAGCTGGAATCACATCGCCTTCAGAAGCTTTATCAGTATTGTTTCTTAAGAAACTTTACTGCTATCCAGACTGCTGTAGGTGGGTGAATGAAAGTGGGCAAATGAAAATTCAAATTTTAAATTGCGGTTGTGCGGGTTGGCAGAGGGGGAAGTGGCAAAGGAAGGGAGGTGGCGGAGGCAAGGGCGCAGGGTCCACTTCCTACCCGGAAAGCCGCGGGGTCGCTGGAGGAGCCAGTCCCAGAGCTGTCCTATCACGCTTTGTTTCGTCGAGCAAAATACTCCTCCTGATTTTATTACTGATCAATCAAAATACCAACTGTTTCCATTATGGAAAACTTCCAATGGAGTATTGTGGCCCAATGGATCAACTTTTACACCGTTTTTCCCTTTATTTACAATTAACTAAATCATGCGTTAATTAACCAGCAGCTCAGAAATCAATTATCAGATCTATATACATAATTACATGAGCATTATATAAACATGAGAGCAAACCATCAACACATGAACATCATCAACCATGAACAATGAACAACAATACTCTCACAATCACTTTTACAGGGCTTATAGAAATACATCAACATATGATCAACTCAGTAATACAATCATAGTACCAATTGTTTCAATTAGGGAAAACTTAGTGCACCCATCAAAGGAAAATCCTACATCCTACATGGGGATAATTACACATCCTATTCTTTTAAGAGTTTCCTAAATTCAATACAGAGCAGATCTATTTAGATCTTAAATTTGTCAAACTCAATGCATTCTCTGGTAATAGAAATCTTAGTTGTGTGAATACTTGTTACATGTATCATGGCACTAATCGATTCACTTGGTTTCGTGTCATTTGAATTAGTTTTCTGCTTTTTCAAGGATGATGGGAAGTTCCTAAAACTTAAATCTGAGATTATGAGCAATATGCTGGTCTCGTGGAAGAATGTGCTCAAATGGGTAGTCCACCTATTTCTTAGTTAGATTACAAACTAAGCGAAACGTCCTCAAAATATTTAAAGTTTTGATTTCAGATTTAATTCTCAGAATTTTTAGATCTCGAAATTAGTGTTTTTAGTTTTGAGTGTTATTTCTAGATTTCTAGAATTGTAGTTTTCTTTTGGAGAATGTTTGATTGTAGTTTCGATCTTGAATAATAAAGGGATTTCTTTTTGAGCAATTGGTCATTTTGCGTTCTCATGAAATAAGATTTCTTTTCATATATTCTTGTTTTTAAGGAAAGAATTGTTTTAAAAGATTGCATCTCTCAACTTTTTCTTTTAGATAGAATTCATTGAAAGGAAATGAATTGTTTCTCATAATAGATGCATTTTAGTGTTTTTAGTCGGGTCACTACATATCATCAAAGTTTCACTTTTGCACCTATTGTCCTAAGAAATAGCCTATTAAAAGCAATGCTTAAATTAAAACCAATCTAGTAATTTTTATATTTCTAGGACTCTTTTCACCAACATAGCTTAGGCTAGTGTCTTGGAGTAGGGAGTAATTAACTCTCCAAGACAATTAAAACAAACAAGTAGT